>JAOTRH010282651.1:0-38911 GCA_034768845.1 Heliamphora exappendiculata | reverse complement strand
TATGGAAAATGTGGGGTTTTTAATGAAAAATCGAAACATGCATGTAGTGATGTGGGTTGGGCTTGTTTTTCTTTATGGATTAATGAAATGGAACAATTGAATCATTAAAGTACCGTGTGATGAAATTGGATGAATAAGTTCGGGTACGAGTTGCTCCTCGGTGAAAGACCAAAAACTTGCGCAATGTAAGGTAAACCCTTCCTTCGGGTTAATTCTTATAAAAGCGTGCTCTTGGGTGGCCCACCCATCGATGTTCTTGAGAAAAACCAAAAATATGTGTTCTCCATGTTGGCCTATAGAATGGATATTTATCTCTTGGACCTCACGTGGACCAGTGGTAATAAATATGCCTGAGTCTATAGGCGCCGTCCAGCTTTGGTACTTGAAAGAAGTAATGAATGAATTGGGTTGGTAAAACCTTAATCGGATGAATGGGTAAAATGATGGGATACGAACATGTGTTGAGTTGATTGAGATTAATAAGATGATTGGGTAAA
Organism: Heliamphora exappendiculata; assembly: GCA_034768845.1. Classification (NCBI taxonomy): domain Eukaryota; kingdom Viridiplantae; phylum Streptophyta; class Magnoliopsida; order Ericales; family Sarraceniaceae; genus Heliamphora; species Heliamphora exappendiculata. The sequence continues at coordinate 38,414 of JAOTRH010282651.1, read as the reverse complement.
AATAGGTGATTTCACTGAAACTATAAAGTATTGAACAATAACTTTTTTGTACAAAACTTAGTTATGTACAGGGAACTTGACTTGGGACAAACGAAATGATTTTCGATTAAACTTATGTGTGCATTCCGCATAACCATCTTCATATACCGCACGCATGTTCATTGTTAGTCTTGTTCCTACAAGTTTCGACTCATGTTGTTTAACCCATTTCAGGTGACAATGGAAAGAAAGTAGTCGAGTGAGGGGCCTGGCCGTGGAGAACCCTTTTTGTGAAGCTTTTGGATAGAATTACATTAGTATAGAATGATCCGTCGAGATATGCATATATTGTAAATGTAATTCTTTGATATCATGCCTTGGGATTGGATTTAGTTGGTATTCATTTTGTAAAGCCTTAAAGACAATTTGTACTCATGAATTGTATGCATGAGAGGACGATTGGGTTTAGTTGTATGCTTTCTTAATCTTAAAACTTTTGTACGAATATTATGAGGGATTACCTTTTCTATTGTTATATATATAGAACATTGAAATCCTAACTTTTAGTTGTGAAGCTGGGGATTTCTATAAAACCTTGTGTACCGAGGGAAATTTTGGAGTGTCTTTGCCCCTTTTTAAAAGGTTATTTATTTGCCTAAATGCATTAAATGTTACTAAAAACTTTCTAAGTTTTGAAAAATAGGTTTTTGGCTTGAAAAAGGGGCTAGAGCAAGACAGATCGATAGACCGATCGATCGGTCTATCGGTCGGTGTTTTGATGCTCGCGGTACTCTTGTGCAGGCAAGAGACCGATTAATCGGTCTTTTCACCGATCGATCGGTCTGGGCAAACTTTGATTTTTTTTTTTGTTTCAAAGGCTTGGCTTTTGAGGTTGCTTTATGCTCCTTTAAGCATTCATTTCCTTTTAAACTAAACCCTCAGTTAGACGTATTTTAAATGTTTTGAACTCATTTTTCTTCATTTGAATCGTGTTGATCAAGATAAGCTTTTGCGGGTTTTGATTTGTAAAACGGGTTTTCTTAGGTGATTCTCGTGGTCCGAGTTTAGGGCGTTACATTGAAGGTGATCAAAAAATTGTCATTAGCCCAGACCATTCTTAAAACCCATAAAAATTAAAAGAAATCATTGAAACATGTATTACCGGGCTAAAAAACAGAAGAATAGACGAATCTTTCAAAGGGCAATTGGCACTTGAGAGGGTAAATCCACCTGACTGGCCTCTGTTCAAAATTTTTTGGTCATTTTGGTCTTGTTTGAATGAGTGGAGTCAAAAAAGTGTCATAGTTGAATAAACTTTTAAAAAAATAAAAATTACACTAAGCAGTATAAAACAATCATGTAGTATATTGTTCAAAATGAGTACAAAAATATAAAGAAAAAGACTAAGATTTAGGATACAAAGTTTAACTACGAGTATGAATGCTTATTCCCAGGTAACAAGATATTGGAACTTTACACCAACTTAGCTCGAAAGCCAAAAGAAAGCATTGCAAAATCTATAAACCCAATATTCTCTTCTTTAGACCAATATTGCACAATAATTAAAAATTCTTGTACCATAGCAAGCTATACAACATTGTAATCAACAAAATTTACCAAGTAATAGAGGATTCACTTTCAAAATAGTTTTTGATGATGAAAGATGCATGTTTACACATTGTCAAAACTACTTAGTTAAGAAAAATAGCACAAATTATGATAATGATATTTTAGCCATGCAAGAGACTCTCCCGATGTCCAATTGGTTGTCACTTGCAACTCTTTTAGCTTCTCAATAATATTTTTTTCTAGTGGAATCTACCAATTTACTGTTTGTGATTGTTAGAATAAATCTTTAATATTTCGATTTGTGACAAATAAAAAAAATTCTAAACACGAGCATTGTAGGTTTTACTTTTTGTAATTTCTCATTGTTGGTTTTATCGTTTACCAATTCTGTAAATACCATATATAAAAAGATATGAAACACTCAAAACCATCATTTATATTTTGCTATATTTCCAAGTTAGGCAATTTGTTTCCAAGCACAAGCTCTAAAGATCAGAAAAGAAAAAAAAATCAATTATTATCATAAACCTAAAATGTGAGATCATAACCCATTTTCTTTTTCGGTGTTTTGACGCGTTGTTATTCGCTTTCATGACAGCATGTTTATATGTGTTTTTATGTATGTTCGGACTTAGAAATGCATATAGGGTTGGATACCGGGGCCGTTGGGCGTTGTGATCTAAATTTCAAATATATATATATATATATATTTGTGGCCTATAAATTTCTAGTTTTTAGATATTTATGAGATATTATCATAACTTACAAGTTAAGTTTTCTTTTTTCAAAACGAAATCTCTACCTTCTTTCTAATTTCTCAGGGGGCCGGGGCTTGATTTTTGACGATCTAATAGCTAATCCCTGCTATCGGCACCGGAGGCTATGCGTTCATTTGGACGAAATTTCACTCTGACGAAGTTCATTTTTACGTGATCCGAGGCTTCGAATTTTTGACTCAACGAGGTAGGATCCTAGACTTTCATGTCTTAAAGGGGTGTTACGTGAAATCTTATGCGTTTTTACCGTTTAAAAATGCATAAAAAGTCATTTTATGTTCTAAAAAGTGGGTTTTTGGTTTTAAAACTCGTTTTGGGTGTTTTTAGTTGAACGAAAGGGTTTTCAAAGGTGTTTTTTGGTTTCTTACATGTTGTTGGACTCATGTATGTCTGTGGATTTCATAATATGCGTGTTTGGTTGTTTTGATTCAAGTTTATACATGGCTTTTCTCAAGTTTTTCTTGGCGATGCTAGGGTTTGACGAAGTTCAGTCGACTAAAGTATGGGATTCAGTCAATTGAATGGACATTGTGTCAGCTCAGTCGACTGAAGTTATGGGTTCAGTCGATAGACCTGAGACGCTAAAAAATTCGTAAAATTCGTGTAGCTTTTCAATCGACTAGATGGGGGTGCCCGGTCGACTGATGTCCTGTTGGGGTTGTTTTGTTGTTTTGATGGGTCGTGTGGTGGCTGTGGGGGTTTGTTTATGTTTTGTTTTCGTCCTCGGCGATGACATTGGTTAGTTTATCGTGTTTTTTAGGCTTTGTCGGGTGTGTGACGTGTTTGGATTTTGATTCTTTTCTAAAAGATGGGTTTTGAAAATGATAGTGTTATGTGATAACATTTGTGAAAATCGAGTTTTTTTGGAGGTTTGGGCTAGCCTTCGGGGTTGGTTTTTGTTTTGTTGTTTGTTGGTTGTCTGGGTTAGTAGGTAACGAGTTTGTGATGTGTTATGTGGCATGTGATGTCATTTTTTGAAATGTAGTGTTTGCACGTGATTTTATGCATTTAACTATGGTTTTATTTATGCATGCATTGAGTAAGTTGTGTAGGTTGCTTCTGTTGTACATGTTAGCTCTGGTTAATGATGCATTAGATGAGACTGCGTTCCTTCAGTGAAAGCCTGAGAAGATGGTTGTTCATGGTTAGACGAGCGTTGACACTGTTGACGATGCCTTAGATGGCGCTGCGGTCCTTCGATGAAAGCCCGAGAAGATCCACGTGTTGGGTGTGAATCATCGTAGACATTATAGAACTGTTTTTGGGGCTCATAAGAGTCTATATATCTGTGTTGCATTAGGGGCTCGTGAGAGTCGATCTATATATCTGTGCTACATGTGAGGGCTCGTGAGAGTCAATGGTTGTGGGTGAAACATACTATATATCTAGCAAATTATTTTCAAGGCTCTTGTAAGTCGTGATACAAAATTATTTTCAAATCGTTTTTGAGGCTTGTGTGAGTCGAAAAGTGCCTTATCCTTTGCATCTCATTCGATCATAAAAAATAATTTTAAGGCTTGAAGGAGAGTCAAAAATTTCATATTGTTTTCCTAGCATGTTTAGCTCTTGTTTCATGTTTGTCTAGTTTCTGCTGAGTTTCGGCTCACGGTGTGGGATTTAAAATATTTTTCAGGTACTGGTCACGCAGGTTGATTCGAAAGAGCTAGAGGGACAAAAGATCTGTAGTCTTCCTTTTTGTTTCTTTTTGGACCATGTATGTTTACATGTTTTTGGTGTTAGAATCGTACGTTGTAAGCCTTTGGCGATTATATTTAATGCGTGACTGTTTTATCTGAGAGTGAACATCGGGTTGGGTGTTGTATATGGTTATTTTTGGACGTTTCACGTGACCAAGAGTTTGGGGCATAACAACATGGTATCAGAGCTTTGGGTTCGAATACCTAAGAGCTGTGGGAAGAGGGTGCATCATCGTGTGAGGTTGATTGCGTATGCTTGATTGCATGCATGTGTTTAGATGTTTTGATAACATAAGTGTGATCATTTCTTGAATGTGTGAAGGTTGTGTATATGTGAACATAGGGGTTGAACCTTAGGATTGATTAGTCTTGCCTTCGGGCCTTTGGATTACAAGCTTGGAAGTCGAGTTAGAAATGCGTTTGGCCGACGTATTTTCTGGCAAGGAATCTAAGTAGGTTATCCAAATTGATGCGTCGCTCTTGTCGGTTCTTCTCGATATGTGAGATTTATTTAGCATGAACCTATATGGTTACGTGTTAGCATGCTTGTGTGGTTAGTGTTTATGTTCATGCGATGTGTTGTGTCTTATGTTACGTCTTTCCTTTCAAATAGACGTGATGTTTGCACGAAGAGGATGAGGTCGTGGTTTAGGCCAAGGGAATGTGCTTATCCCTGATGCTAGGGATGCAAGTGCTCCCCAAGGGCTAATGGACATGGTTGAGTTGTTGCGTGCACTGGTTGGCTCCATTAGTCAGCTGGTTGAGACCGCTAGGGGGAGAGAAAGAGAGAACCCAAGCCAAGGACAACAGTGGCGATGCGAGAGTTTAAACGTCTGAATCCTCCTACCTTTGTTGGGGATCTTGATCCTATAGTAGCGACAGAGTGGTTGGAGCTGGTGACTCGGATCCTTGATACATTGCAGATAGTGGAGGACGATTTGTGGGCTTCTTTTGTCGCTTTTCAACTAGAGGTGATGCTCACGAGTGGTGAAAATACGCCCAAAATGCCATGGAGGGCATGTGGGCAGCTTTCACATAGGTTTTTCTAGAGAAGTACTTTCTGGCTTCTTCGAGGGACTTGTATAGGGAAGAGTTTTATGCTCTCACTCAGGGGTGATGAGCATTATGCAGTACGAGGCTAGGTTTACTAGTTTATCCCGATTTGCGCTAGAGTTGGTGGGTACAGGCGAGCTATGTTCGAGGAGATTTGAGAGGGGTTTGAGGCTGACGACCAGGGAGCGCGTGGCAGGACTGAGGCTGCGTGTTTTTATAGAGTTGGTGGAGTCAGCGACAATAATTGAGAACACTTTGACTGAGACTCGAGGTTCCAGGGAGGTCAGAGCACTGTAGGGTGGGACAGAGGTATAGTTAGGTGGGCGTTCCAGCAAGAGGAAAAAGTCCTCTGGCCCTTGTTTTCATCTATCTGGGTTGCGATAGTAATTTTTGGCACCAGTACCATCAGTGGCTTCTTTTGGGAGGCTAGAGCAGCACGAGCTTTTTTGCTTTCGATGCAGGAAGCCTGGGCATTGTGCGGTGGATTGCCCGCAGTCGAGGCAAACCCAGGATTCAGTATTGGTTCAATCGCGGGGAAAGGAGCCACAAGTTTGTTATGGGTGTGGCCAATCAGGACATATTCGCAGGAACTGGCCTCAAGGAGGCAGTGTACCGAGCACAGCGAGCACACCAGTGGGTTCATTTGTGTAGGGTCAACTAGATTACCAATAGCAGCATCCTGCAGTTCAGACATCCTGGGTTGTGAATGGGAGTACTTTAGTTCAGTTAGTATGGCAACCGACAGTCCGAGGCTATGGTGGACAGGCCAGGATGACTCAAAGCAGAGTGTATGCCCTTACAGATCCTAATTCTTCCAAGGCACCGGTTGTGCCTGATGATGTAGCTATTCCTCTAGTGAGCAGAGGTACTTTCTAAGTGTACAGACTTTGGGCCGGTGTTCTTATCGACATGAGAGCATTGTGTTTCTCATTTCATTTGTTGTGGGGTTGGTGATGGACTCCGTGGGTTGTGTGTTGGGTGTAGAGACATCGGTTGGTGAGGGTATAGTCGGCGTTGTTTTGTTGTTTTGATGGGTTGTGTGGTGACCGTGGGGATTTATTTGTGTTTTGTTGTCATCCTCAAGGGTGACGTGGGTTAGTTTATTGTGGTGTTTAGGCTTTGTCGAGTGTGTGACGTGTGGTTAACGATGCATTAGATGGGATTGCAATCCTTCGGTGAAAGCCCGAGAAGATCTATGTGTTGGGTGTGAATCATTGTAGACATCATAGAACTGTTTTCGGGCCTCGTAAGAGTCGATATATCTATGTTGCATTAGGGGCTCGTGAGAGTTGATCTATATATCTGTGCTGCATGTGGGGGCTCGTGAGAGTCGATGGTTGTGGGTGAAACATATTATATATCTAGCAAATTATTTTCGAGGCTCTTGTGAGTCGTGATACAAAATTGTTTTCAAATCGTTTTTGAGGCTCGTGTGAGTCGAAAAGTGCCTTATCTTTTGAATCTCATTTGATCATGAAAAACTGTTTTAAGGCTTGAAAGAGAGTCAAAAACTGCACATTATTTTTCTAGCATGTTTAGCTTTTGTTTTATGTTTGTCTAGTTTCTGCTGAACTTTAGCTCACGGTGTGGGATTTGAAATATTTTTCAGGTATCGGTCATGCAGGTTGATCCGGAGGAGCCGGAGCGACGAAAGATCTGTAGTTTCTTTTTTGTTTCTTTTTGAACCATGTATGTTTATATGTTTTTGGTGTTGGAACCGTGCATTGTAAGCTTTTTGGCGATTATATTTAACGCGTGAATGTTTTATTTGAGAGTGAACATCGGGTTTGGTGTTGTATATGGTCATTTTTAGGTGTTTCACGTGACTCGGAGTTTGGGCATGACATAAAATTTCTTCTTTGCATCCTAGTCAAAATCTAAAAACTTATAACTTTGCTTTATTACCATTTTTTAACTTTCTTTCCAAGTAGAAACAAAGATACAAATAAACAAAAACAAATTAACCAATGAAAAATGACCCAAGAAAAAATAATGCAGAAAACATACCTCTGAAAATAAGCAAAGCACAAACTTTGAAGATCTACAAAATAATAATAAAAACAAGTCAATAGAACATAAAGAGAAGAACATGAAGAAAACATAAACAACCAAACCCCTAGGTCGACAATTAGACAGTGAAAGAGAACAACAATATTTGTAAAATCAACAAAGAGAAGAGCACAACGAAGATACAAAGAACCAAAACCCTAACCTGACAATCAGTAAAGAGAAGGACACGAAGAAAATGCAAACAATCAAAACCGTAGATTCGATTCGACAATCACAAAGCCAAAGACAAGAAGAAAAACCCTAGATCGTCCAACAAAGCTAAAGAGAAGAGGAAGCACCTGGAAACGATTGCGCGACCACAAGCTCTAGATATCTCTAAAACAGTAATACAAACAAATCATTAAACAAAAGAGCACGAAGAAGATGCAAAGAACGAAAACCGTAGAAAGTTAGCAAAGATCCAGAAAACCCTAGTTGGATAAGATTGAAAGGGAAACGAAGTAGCTGCAAATCGTTGCACCAAATTAAGAAGTTACAAAAGATGCAGAAACTTCCGGGTGAAGTTCGAAGAGAGGAACTACTTGAGCACCCTTCAAAATGCAAATTCCAAATAACCAAGCTTGAGAACGGTTGTACAATCTGCATTAGAGCAGTTGTACATCTCGACGCGAAATGGGTGGCGAAGAGGAGTTAGGAGTGCCTGAAGCTATCCCCCTTGACCAAGCACGACAATTTGACTCATTTGCCCAGCTGATAATCAAAATTTGCATTGGAAATCAAAAGGGCAACCTGAAAAACAAAATGTTGAAGAGGGAAAAATGGAAAGAAAAAGAGTAAGCCATTTTGCACTTAGCTGCTTATATACTACTAATAAGATACATTTATTTATAAAAAAAAGATACTTCTATATATATATTGGTTTCTTTCCTTAGTGCACTTTGTCAACACACACTAGTGCACTCCATTTCATCTTTTTTTTTATGTTACTTCGCACAACACCTAAGTAAACACTGACAAGGAAAGTTTTCTTTCACTCTATGTTTGGGACTTACAAGGAAACACTAACAAGAAAAAAAAAAAGGAAACTAGAAGAAAAGAAGGTAAGCAAAAAGGGAAAAAATAAACTTACCAGAATAAGGGGGTCTGCCACCAAGCCTGCCAACCTCTCTCTCTATCTACTTTCGTATAACACCCAAGCTTCCTCCATGTCCCTATTTATAGCCCCATCACTACATAACTGAATCAACCTCATTTATTCTGGTTTTAATATAGGTTTAAAAATAAATAATGGGGTGTTACATATTTTGAAATTTTAAAGATTGGCTATTAATAAGCTATTTTCTTTTGACATTAAATATTGTTAATGTATCCATTACAAAAATTATTATTTTAATTAATTTAGTTTTATATATATTGGGATTTTACATTCTTCCCTCCTAAAAAAAATTTCGTCCTCAAAATTATAGTACTAACCTAAAGAAAATAAGTATGGATAGCGCTCGCGCATTTCCTCTTTGCATTCCCAAGTGGCCTCTACATGCGTATGGTGGTGTAATAAAATTTTCACTAGTCGAATTTGTTTATTTCATAAGTCATTTTCCTTAGTATCGAGAATTTGGACAGGTTGCTTCTTATAAGACAAGTCTTCAAGAAACCAGAGTACTTTATAATCAACTACTTGAGACGATTTGTAGACGTATTTCCTTAACATTGACACATGGAAGATATTATGCACCTTGACGAGGCTAGGCAGTAAAGGCACATGATATGCCACCTCACCAATTTTGTCTAGAATCTCAAATGGTCTGATATAACAAGGGCTCAACTTTCCCTTTTTACCAAAACAAATTACCCCCTTCCAAAGAAAAACCTTCAAAAATACCATATCTCCAACTTAAAATTCTACGTCCCTTCTACGTCGATTGGCATAACTTTTTTGTTGGCTTTGAGCTACTTACAATCTATTCTGAATGGTCGCAATCTTTTGAGTCGCATTCTCAACCAAATCAGGCCTTAAAAATTATCTCTGCTCAACCTCATACCAACATAATGGGGATTTACATTTGTGCCCATACAACGCCTTATACAGTGCTACTCCCAAACTTGCATGATAACTGTTATTATAAGCAAATTCCATCAGTGACAACTGATCATCTCAATTACCTTTCCACTCTAATGCACATGCTCTCAGTATATCCTCTAAAGTTTAAATAGTTCTCTCAGATTGTCTACCTGTCTACGGATGGTAAGAAAAACTAAAGTCCAATCGAGTATCCATGGCTGATTGTTGCGCACCCTAAAACTTTGGCACGAAACGAGGATCATGATCTAAGACAATTAATAACGGTAAACTGTGAAGTTTGATGAAATCTCTCACATACAACTGTGTTAGACGATCTAAAGAGTATGTTATCCTGATAGCAGTGAACTGTGTTGACTTAGTAAGTCAATTAACTACCACCGAAACTACATTATGCTCGCTTTGTGTACGCAATAAATCAGAGACAAAATTTGATGTGATATTTTTTCACTTCCACTCGGGTCAACGTAAAGGTTGAAGCTTTCTTGTTGGCCTCTGATGTTCTACCTTAACTTACTGACAAGAAAGACATCGTGCTACATGCTCTACAATGTCTTGCTTCATCCCACTCTACCAAAAATACTCTCAAAAATCTATGTAAATCTTTGTGCTTTCTCGAAGAATACTATACCCAGAACTGTAAGCCTCGATTAGAATCTCATTTCTTAATTCTCCATTAGCAGATACACAAACTTGATCTCTAAATTTAAGATTCTCATCATCAGCCATACTAAAGTCTTTTGTTTCACCTTTTTGTATCTCTTATAAAATCCCTTTACATTGAGGATCGTATTGTTGAGGCACCCGAACCTTATCTAGTAAGGTCGATCTCACTATCAACTAGCGACACAATACAGTATCCCCACGTTGCATCACCTTAACTTCCAACCTCCTAAGATCTTCTAACAAATGAGGTTGCATGGGTAAATATGCTAAGCTACCTCTTGATGATTTTTTGCTTATGCATCTGCTACCACATTTGCCTTTCCTAAATGATAGAGTATATTAACATCACAGTCCTTCAGTAGCTCAATCCATCGCCTTTGCCTCAAGTTGAGCTCCTTCTAGGTGAAAATATACTTTAAGCTTTTATGATCAGTATAGATCTCGCAGGATTCCCCATATAAATAGTGCATTCATATTTTTAGTGCAAAGATAACAACTGCCAGTTGCAAATCGTGTGTTGGATAATTCTTTGACGTATTTTTCATTGACAAGAAGCATAAGTTATCACCTTACCATACTGCATAAGCACACACCCCAAACCTTCGTGAGATGCATCATTAAAAATTACAAAATTTTCGCCCCCATCGGCAATGCAAGGACTGGTGTCGAGGTCAACCTCTGCTTAAGATCTGGAAAACTTTTCTCGTCTTCATCGGTCCATTAATACTTTACTCCCTTTCCAATTAGACTAATAAGTGGGAAGGCAATACGAGAAAACCCTTCCACAAACCATTTATAATATCATGCAAGTCTGAAGAAACTTTGTATCTCGGTCACTAATGTCGGACATGGCCAATCAACAATGGCGGCCACTTTTCTACTATCTACTGACACTCCTTCACTGATCATATGCCCAAGAAAAAGCCATTGTCCAGCCATAATTCACATTTGCTGAGTTTAGCATATAATTTATTTTCTTTAAGAGTCTGCAGCGCTATCCTCAAGTGATCTTCATATTCTTCTGTACTTCGAGAGTAGATCAAAATATCATCAATGAACATCACTACAAAACGATCCAGCTGGGGTTTGAAAACCCTATTGATCAAATCCATAAATACAGCTAGAGCATTAGTCAGACCAAACGACATCACCGAGAACTCATAATGGCCATAATGAGTTCTAAATCTATTTTTGAAATGTCATCCCTTTTAATTTTCAACTAGTGATATCCAGACCTCAAGTTAATTTTTGAGAATACCTGAGCCCCTTGCAATTGGTCGAACAAATCATCTATCTGTGGTAATGTATATCTATTTTTGACCGTGACTTTATTCAATTCTCTATAGTCGATACAAAATTGGATAGAACGGTCCTTCTTCACAAATAAGACTGGTGCATCATATAGTGAAACGCTAGGCCGAATAAAACCCCTATCCAACAGGTCTTGCAACTGAACTTGCAACTACCTCAATTCCATAGGTGCCATCTGGTATTGTGCCTTAGAGATAGGCGTTGTGTCAGCTATAAGACCTATTGTGAAGATAATCTCACGGTCAGAAGAAAGGCCAGGTAGTTCCTCCAAAAAAACATCTGGAAACTCTCTTACAATAGGAAGTTCATTCAATTTTGTTTTTGTCATCACAATGCATACTTGTGGTGCCATAATTTTGGGTTTGGTTCAAAACAAATAGGGAATTTAAGATTTATTTTGAAAACGCTTTAACACCTTGAAAATCAAAAGATTTTGAAAAAAAATCCTTTTCATGAAAAATGGAGTCGCCACTTGATTTTTTCAAAAAACTAAGAAAAACATAAATGAGCCACTGATCTTTAAAATGTTTAACCAGAGAAGACAAGGGTTCGGGGGCTAAGGTATGAATCGAGAAAAGTGTTAGGCACCCCGTTCGCCCAATCGCAAGGTTGGCCTCCACTAATCATCATTGGTTCTTAATTACGTTTCTCAAATGTATGCAAATATAAAAAAAAAATAGAGGCAAAGAGAGAACATCCAAAATCAAATAATGAAAATACATAGCATAGGCATATAAAAACACCCTAAAAGCATTAAAAAAATTCTTAGATCCTAAAGCATGCCAATTCTAACTAAAGGATACATAGCACAAACCGCATGCGATACCATGGGATCATTAACACATAGTTAGCAAATCCTAATCAAACTAAAACATGACACTAACGATGCATGATAAGCATAACATGAGTTTAAACAAAAGGAAAATAAATCTTAAGGTTCTCTAAGCCTTAATCATACTGTTAATACATCACAAATTACATGCTAAAGGTTACATATTTTTCACAGAATACTAAAACAACAAAAATAGGTTACTGGAACATCACAAAGGTTGCTGCCATAACATTTGGATGTTGCGGTCGCAAGGTGAAATGGAGAAAAGGTTGCGGGCGCGAGGATCAATGTCGTGATCGCGAAGATGTGAGTGTTAGAACATTACGGGTGCAGCATTGATTGTTGCGACCGCAAGGAATTTAAGTACTATTTTACTGAATTTTGGTAAACAGTGTGTTTGGTGCAAACATGCAATATATGGGATCAACTATGAAACAGAATCAAAGGAGAAATTAAAACTTATTCTAATCCACACCACGACTAAGGCATAAAAATTTTGATACAAACCACAGTTCTAGAATTAAGAATGAAAACAATGTAATTAAAAGCAATAAAATCTAATGATTATGATTCTTTCAAAAATAAAAAGTAATTAAAGCAAGAACAATTTGATACTAACTGACATTTTAGAATTAACCATGCTAACCAAGTAATCAGAAATAATATACTAACTAAAGACTAATCATGCAAATCATAAATTGAAATACAAAAATTAAACCAACCTCTCCACAGAGGTAGAAGGTGTGGAGAGAAAAATGTCGGGCATCGTGCAGGTATACCTGAAATATGGTATTCGGATGTATCCTCAAGTTGTGGGAATGCAACGGTCATTCCTCAAATCTCTCGAGAAATGCACCAATTCCAATACTCCGGCAGGGAAAGGGCAATAGTACAAGTCGGGGTGCGAGTCAATAATGCAGCAGAGTACCGACGTCTTCGAATTGTACTTGATAAAGCAGCATTGTATTGATGTCCAAAAAGTGTCCTCCCAAAATTGTATTGAAGGTACATATTTATAGATAATACCGCCCAATGAGGTGGTGACACGTCCCAAGATTAGAAGATGCCAAAGAGATAGCGGTCATAGGCTTTGAACACTGCGGTCGCAACATTGAAGATTGTGGCCGCGAGGTTTGTTAGGATTTTCACAGATTTCTTGTTGCGTTCGCAACAATCAACATAACGGTTACGAGGTTTAAAGGTTACGGGTAAATTACTTAGGCTAGTGAACAACTAGATCACAAGGTTTGAAGGTTGCGGCCTCAAGGTTCGAAAGATGTGATCTTGTGGTTCGATTTCCTGGAGCACTAGAATTGAATCATTTCTCGACGATCATTTAGAGACTTTGCGCATCATCCCACTTAGTTTTCATCCTTGGATTCACCCGAATAAGCCTAAGATTTGGCAGAGTCAAATTTGAATGTTTACAGTTGTCTCTCTTTGGCATAACTTGCACAGCAATGCGTGATGTGAGTTATGTCAAAGACCCATAGACAACATCCATTTGACTGAGCCGCCAATCTTAGGCTACAAACACATAAGCATTCATATGATGGTGGTTGGACCCGAGCTTTCATCGAGCTGCCTATGTACCCCTTTCTAGGGATTAGACTAAAACGTAGTTCTAGGACAAATGCAAAAGATGCAAAATGCAAAATGCAAAACATGATACAGATGTTAAACATGATCAACAGATATCTTAAAGGTCGAATCAAGACCCCAAGGAGCACACACAAACAAAAAATTGAAGATTGAGTCAAGATATAAGAACTTGACTGAGTATAAAATAATCAAAAGGATCAAGTCGAGATCTTATAAATTATCTTAGCTGAAAAAGCACCACAAATTAATATGTCGAGTCAAGACCTAAAAATTCAGAACAAAAACAGTACAAAAATAATTAAAAAGTCGAGTCGAGACTTTAAAACTATTTTTATCGGGAGAAAACTACAAATTAATAGGTCGCGTCAAGACCTAAAAATTCAGGACGAGAACGGGTAAAAATAATAAAAAAAGTCGAGTTAAGACTTTAGAACTATTTTTATCGAGAGAGAACCACAAATCAATAGATCGAGTCAAGATCTAAAAATTCGGGACAAGAATGGGATAAAAATAATTAAAAAGTCGAGTTAAGATTTTAAATTATTTAAAACTCCCTAAAACAGGCAAATAAACACATCCTAGGGGCATTAAAAACATACAAAGCGTAATCACGAACAAAAAATTGAAGCACCCACAACGACCAAAGTTCGCGACCGCGAGGTTCAAGACCCCAAGCCATGATCTGACGCTTCAAAAACATAGCAGTTGCAAACAAACTCTTCGAGAGCACCTCGCGGTCACGACAAAATCCCTTGTAAACCTCATGGTCGGTGCATCCGATGTTACGACCACAACATCTTAAGGGTCATAAAGCCTCTCAGGCTGCGCGAGGCAGCCTCATTCTTCACTTGGTCACTCTCTCTCTCTCTAGCTCTCGATTCTCTCGGCGCTCTTAAAATTTGAAGGTTTTCTCTTTAGCTTTTCGGCTTCTATCTCGATGTAAGATGTTTTCTTTGCTATTGTGGCTCCCTTTTCTCTTCATGGTGGGTCGCGGCCATAGAGAAGATGATATTGGCGATGCCGATCATAGTGTTCCTTTGGGTGAGACCTCTAATCCTCAGCCTTCTGCTTCTGTGGGGATGATAGATGTTCTTTGAGTTACTGACGATGGCGGGACAGCAGATCGGGCAGTTGCCAATGCAGAGATAGCAGGCTTCTTAGTTCCCTAGGCTGTGAGGATATCCCAGCTACTTTTGACCCTCTATGATATGGTCCAACACCACACTGTCTATATCAGGGCGGTATGAGAAGGTACGAGCCTCATGTTACTAATGTCGCTCCTGACCTTCTTCTTCGTGAGCCTCATGTCCGTCTTTCTCGTTATAATCATGAGGTGAGTCCTTCTTCCTTTAAGTATGGTTGCAGTTCCCTCTTCGAACATAGAATGTATGTTTGGGTTTCTCTCATACTCGTGACAAATGCATGTAATTAAAGATACCGAAACCCGAAACATTGCCCCAGTTTATAACATATGCGAAATGCAACAAAATAAAAGGAATTTAAAACTTGTAACATATATGAATGCAATCACACCATAAAAACCTAGAACTAGAGACTCAAGATGACAAACCCGAAAACTAGACCATAATACCTAGATGACCAAAGTTTTTTTTGAACAAAACACCGAGATACTAGGATTTAAAACACAGGTGCCTAAAGAGTAGGGCTTTAAAACATATGATGCCTAGCACACTAGGGATTGGGTGCCTGGAGAGCAGGGCTTGAGAAACCTAAGACGCCTTCTAGACTTAGGATATTGAGGAGCAGGTCTTTGACAATCCTAAGGATCGTCTCACGAACTTAGGACTTAGACAACGCTTTGCATATGACAAATATTTCAAAAAGGGCTTGCCTGGTGCAACAGGGCTTAGAAAACATAAGGGTCATCTCACGAACCTAGAACCTAGACAACGTTTTGCATATGGCTAGGGTTTTAAAATATGGTTTTCTTGGCACACTTGGGCTTAGGGTGCCTAGTTTATTAGGGCTTGAAAGACCTATGACGTCTTATGGACTTAGGAATACCTAGACAAAGCTTCGCATATGACTAGAATTTGAAAAAGGTTTATCTGGCGCACCAAGGCTTAGGGTTCCTAGCTCATTAGGGCTTGATAGACCTAAGACAGCTTCTGAACTTAAGAATACCTAGAAAATACTTCACATATGATTAGGATTTTAAAAAGGTTTGTCTGGCGCACAAGGCTTAGGGTACCTAGCTCACTAGAGCTTGCAAGATCTAAGACGCCTTCTGGACTTAGAAATACCTAGGCAACGCTTCGCATACGACTAGAGCTTCAAAAAGGTTTACCTGTCACACCAGGGCTTAGGGTGCCTGGCACACTAGGGTTTGATAGACCTAAGACGCCTTCTGAACTTAAAAATACCTAGACAACGCTTTGCATATGACTAGGATTTGAAAACAGTTTGCTTGGCGCATCAGGGCTTAGGGTGCCTAGCTCACTAGGACTTAATAGACCTAAGATGCCTTCTGGACTTAGGAATACCTAGACAATGCTTCGCATATGATTAGGATTTAAAAAATGTTTGCTTGGTGCACTTGGGATTAGGGTGCCTAGCTCACTAGGGCTTAAGGGACCTAAAACTCCTTCTAAACTTATGAATACCTCGACAACGCTTCGCATATGACTAGAATTTGAAAAAAGTTTCCCTGTCACACCAGGGTTTAGAGTGCCTAGCTCACTAAGGCTTGAGAGACCTAAGATGCCTTGTGGACTAAGGAATATCTAGACAACGCTTCGCATATAATTGGAATTTTAAAAAGGTTTGTTTGGCGCACCAGGGCTTAGGGTGCCTAGCTCACTAGGCCTTGATAGACCTAAGACGCCTTTTGGACTTAGGAATGCCTAGATAATGGTTTGTATATGACTAGGATTTTGTTATCTCTTTCTTCATTCTCCATGCATTCTATTTGACCTGATAGCTTTTTATTGCATCTTTTGACTATTTCCTTTTGCTTTCACAGGCTGGCCTATATATTCGAGGCTTTGACGGTTCCGACCTTGCACTGGAGAGGAATGGAGTTCTTTATGCTCATAGTTGAGCCTTTGTTGATGGAGCTAGTTTTGGCAGGTTTATACCATTACTGGGTGAGACCCAGAATGGTCACATACAGCTGACATCTCTTGCCAAGAGATGATGAGACACAACCAACACTTTTCACTTCTTGACTTTCGAGGCTACCTTGACTCTGCTAGACTTCACGATGATTACCAGCATCCTCGTTGGTGGAGACCCCATTCCATTTGACCCGGATATTTCCTAACATACTTTCTTGGCACCGTCAGATGGACTGTGGATGAGTCAGGTACACTTGGTTTTATACTCACTTTTGCCATTTCCAGTGCTTAGAGCCTCGTCACTACGAGTGGGTAGCTCGAGCCTTTCTACTGTATATCTTTGGTATCTCCTTATTTGTGAACAAGGAGAGTACCTTCCATTTGCATTATCTTAGAGCTCTTCACCATCTGGAAAAGGTTGCCACCTACGATTGGGGAGGTGCTGCTCTCGCTACATTGTACAGCTTCATGAAGGTCGTGATGCGAATCCCAAGATTGGCATTACGGGGTATTGGAGGATCTAGGAGGTATATTACTATTTTTTTCTTCCTATTTTTTCATCTCTTCACATATCTGTTATCTGTCCTTTTACTGGCTCTTTCTTTCACAGCTATGGAGATATGAGTTCCTCGAGATGTCTGTCTCAGTTAATTCCCATGAGGATCCCTTAGTGATTCCCCATGCAGCTCGGTGGATGAGGGAATATAACGGAGCGAGACCCAGGGGAATGAGTCTTGACGGACTTTAACTTTTCTTGGATCAGCTGACTCCTGATCAAGTATAACTTCTACCTCTCATTCTCTACTCTGTCTTCACAGTTCATAATGTTTATCGTTCACCACTGCTTTATTCTGATGACTGTTTACTGCTTTCGTTGATCACACTATTCTATCTGTCCATACTACTTACCATCTTACTATTCTTTGCCTGTCTGTTGGTTTGACTCAGATTTTTACCCCTTTTTTTTTCTTGGATACCTTCTTTCCTCTACAGGTTCATTGGGATGTTTAGTGGGGAATGTAGGAGAGGGCTGGCGTGGATCTGATGCGTAGTCATGCTACCTCTGAGTTACAGGTTCTATTGAAGGGCCCATTTTTCTAGGAGTGGTACCTCGTGGATAGAGTCGTCCGCCAATCTCTCAACTTGGATCACTTCTGTATTCTAGTGCCTCCTCATGTTCGCATAGGCCAAATGGACATCATGATTGATTTGGACATCATTTAGGAGACAGATGGCACTCATATTTCTTTATTGTTGGGGCCCGTAAGCAACTATGCAACGTGGGCGAGAGCGTACCTGATGGGACCAAAGGGTCCTCGTCCAGCGGTTGCTGGAGGTCCTCCAGCCGAACCGGCTAGAGTCAGTAGGAGAACTGGAGTAGCATCAGCAATAGCTGCAGTTAGAGCAGGAGCTGCCAGAGCAGGAGCTGCGGGTACAGAGATTCCTTGGGACGTTACTGTCTTTGTGGCGGGTCATCCATTCAATCTTCTTGTTCCCATTCCACCGACTCTAGAGTCCAGAGTTGATATTTTCATGATTTTTCCTTGTCCTTTCTGCAGGTTGACCAGACATGGGTGGATCGTCAGCTGCTCTTGATGTCAGGCATGAGGGCGTTGATCCATCAGCAAGATACTTCTCTTCAAGCGGCTGGCATTACTTTTGCCCCTGAGGCCATTGTGAGCATCCTCTGATAATTCTTCGTCTTTCTTCTTCATCTTGTTCCTACACTTACCCTTATCTTCCTTTTTGCAACCGCGTGCCCCAGTTCAGGGTATGGTGCGAGGTCGTTGGTCTCCCACCTCTTCCCAAGCTCGCTCTACTTGAGGATTCGCTTCATCAGCTAGGAGCCATTCTCGAGTCGTATCTTCTACTAGCGGTGATGACGGTGACGATAGATATTATCTTGAGGAGAGGAGTTGAGAAAGTCTTCCCCTATATATGACTTCATTCACATTGCTACTTTAGATACATTCAGTTTTTCTAGCCTGCATACCTAGTTTTATTTGATGATGGGCCAGGGTACCCCTGCATCTTTAGATACACTTGAGCCTTCGAGCCTTTTACCTTTTCTGCTTATATGATCTTGCTTGCATGAAAAACTTTATCTTTATTAATGTTTAAACTGTCTTAGCTGTATAGTGCATGATACAAGTCTCAAATCACAGGCTAAACTTTACATGGATTTTACTTTTATTCTCTGAAAGTAACAAAATAAATTTAAACAATCAAATAGAAAGGAGAAACATGACAAGCAAGAGGTACAAAAAGTATACGAAAGAGGTACACCCTCAAGGTGTTGCAGTACAAGGCGTGGCTAATCCAGGATAGAGAGAAAAGAGACAAAGTCAAGAAGCAAAGAGGAGAAAGATTTAAGGGACTTGCTTTGCTCTCAGGATTTCATAGCTTTCTTTTTTTTTCTAGAGTTTAGGACTTGCGCGCCTGCCTTTACTTCCAAAACTTTGTAATCAATGCTGAATTGAAAACCCCACATTTATCTTGAAAAAGGTTGGCAATTATCTAAAGCTTTTTCGATTTTTGCAATGTGAATGACTTTATTATCATAATTCAAAGACAAATTTGCATTGATCTTTACTTGGATTCAAAGATGGATAATATAAAGAAAATGCCAGACTTCTTAAAAGAAACTTTCTGTGTACCCCAAGAAAGTGAAATCAGGCCATGACGTAGTTCAAGCTCGATTTACTCTTGAATTTTAACACTCTCCTTCGATGATGCTCTAACTTTTGCTAAGGCCGCCCTTTTGGATTTTTGATCTTGCGGGCTGCTCTAACTTTTTCCTAGGTCACCTTTTTTAATTTTAACCTTGTTAGCTTTTTATTTTATTTACTTTTTTCTCAAGAGTAGTACTTTTTGAGCTGGTTCAAGTTGATCGGGGTGGAGATATTGCCATCTAGATCCATGATGATTACTGCACCATTGGTCATAATGATTTTGATCAGAAATAACCCGGACCAGTTTAGCTTAAACTTACCCCTTGGGTCAAATATGGGAGCCCCGATCTCCTTAAGAACCAAGTCACATTCTCTTAGATCCTAGGTCTTGACTTTCTTGTTGAATGCTCTTGTTATCCTCCTTTGATACTCTTGTATATGAAATAGAGCCTACAGTCTTCTTTCGTCAAACAAAAGCATCTCTTCCATTCGATTCTACTGTCATTCTACTTCTGGGATGTTGGCCTCAGCCACTACTCTCAGTTAAGGGATTTTCACTTCAATGGGAAGCATAGCTTCCATCCCATACATTAAGGAGTAAAGTGTGGTTCCTGTTGAAGCTTTAATCGACGTCCTATACGCAAAAAGTGCAAATGGTAGATGCTCTAGCCAATCTTTGTGTAAGCTGATCATCTTTTACAGAATCTTCTTTACATTCTTATTCGTTGCTTTAACTGTCCCATTGGATTGTGACTGGTACGGTGACGACTTGTAAGCCACTATCCAATAATCTTCAAAAAGATCTAAGACCTCACCTTGAAAGTGCGAACCATTGTCTAAGATAACCTCTTGAGGAACCCCGTATCGACAAATGATATTCTTCTTGATAAATTTGGCAACATGAGAAGCTCTTAGCACCGAGTACGAGGCAACTTCCACCCACTTGGTAAAATAGTTAATGGCCACTAAAATGAATTCATGACCATTTGAAGCCTTTAGTGTTATTCTTCCAATTACATCAATGTCTCATACTGAAAATGGCTTTGGCGACGTCAAGCTATACAGCTGGGATGGGGGAACGTGCATAAGATTTGCATGGATTTGACACTTGTGGCACCTCCGCACAAACTGTATACAATCTGTCTCTATTCTCATCTAAAAGTACACTTGTCGTAAGATCTTCTTGGCTAACATATTGCCACTCATGTGAGGCCCGCAGACTCCAACGTGTATCCCTTTCATCAATTCTTGACCTTCTTCACTACTGACACATAGCTTATTAACTCCGAAATGCCCTCATTTTTACAACTTTTCTCTACAAATGACAAACTGTGCAGATAATCTCCTTATTGCTCTTTTGTCTTTTTTGCTAGCAAACATGGCGTATTCTCCTTTCTCCACAAAGTTCTAAATATCAAAGTACCAAAAGAGTTCGTTTGTGCTTTCTTCGATTGCTGTCGTCACTCATATATCGATTTTCCCTTTTGCTCAATCATCAGCGGCCTCATCCTAACCCCATATGGTATGTTAATCATTGATGCCAGAGTAGCCAGTGCGTCGATGAACTTGTTCTGTAGTCTTGGAACGTGGGTAAAAACTACTAATTCAAAGCATGGTATCAGCCTCTTCAGCTCTTAATGGTAGAGAATTAGCGTTACGTCCTTGACCTTCCATTCTCCCCTTGCCTATGAGATAACCAATGTCGATTCTCTGATGACTTCTAATTTTTTTGCCCCTAGTTCTAGGGTTGCCTCTAACCCGACTAAGCATGCTTCATACTCAGCTTGGTTGTTGGTAACTTCAAAGTTGAGTTTCAAAGACAGGAGAACATGTGACTCGTCAAGAGTGACAAGGAGGACTCCTAGTTCATAGCCATAATGATTAGATGCACCATCAAAATACAGAGTCCATTTGTCGTCCTTGACTCCCATAAATTGCTAATCCAGAAACTGGAACTTGACGTCTTCGTCTCCTTTGATTGGTTGGTCTACTAGAAATTCTACTACCGCTCTGCCCTTTACTAACTTTCTGGTGACGTACCTGAGATCAAACTCTGATAGCAATAACAACCACTGGGCTAACCTTCCTGTTAGTGTTGGCTTCTCGAACAAGAACTTTAGCAGATCCATTTGAGAAATTACATTCACTGTGAAAGATAGCATGTAATGCCTTAGTTTTCGAGAGGCCAAAACTAAAGCCCAATATGTCTTCTCCATTAGTGTATATCGCATCTCGGACTCGGTCATCTTCTTGCTCCAGTAGTAAATTACCGTCTTAATTCCAGTTTCTCTTTCTTGTGCTAACATGCATCCCATAGCCGAGTCAGTCACTGGCAAGTAGAGAATTAGTACCATATTAGGCTTGAAAGGAGCCAGAACAAGTGGGTTTTGCAAGTACTGACACACAGCTTCAAAGGTGTCTTGGCATTTATGATCCTATTCGAACTTGACCCATTTCTTTAGCAGGCAGAACAACGGTCTTTGGAGGAGACATTTCTATGATCGCTTTGATTTTCGATGAATCAACCTTGATGCCTTGTTGAGTAATCACAAATTTGAGCATTTTGCCTGCTGTGACCCCAAAGGTGCACTTTTGTGGGTTAAGCCGCATCTTGTACTTTTTGATCCTTTCAAAGAACTTCTGTAGTGCTATAATATGGCTGTTTCGATCCTTGGACTTCACTATCATATCATCTACATACACCTCATCTTTCTTATGTATCATATCGTGCAGCAAAGTAGGGGCAGCCTTTTGATAGATTACCCCTGCATTCTTCAAACCGAATGGCATCACATGATAACAGTAGGTGACCCAAGGTATAGTGAATGTCGTCTTTTCTCTATCTTCAGGGTCCATTAAGATCTAATTGTACAAAAAAAACCCATCTATAAATGACAAAAGGGCATGCCCCGCTGTACTATCCACCAAGACGTCAATGTGCGACAGTGGGAAGTCATCCTTCGGACTAGCCTTGTTGAGATCCCAAATATCCACACAAACTCTGATGCATCCATCCTTTTTCAAGGCCGGTACAATATTCGCCACCCACTTCGAATATTTGGTTACCATGAGAAAACCAGCGTTATCTGTTTGATAACTTTTTCTTTGATCTTTAGTGCCCATTCTGGCCGTATTCTCCTCAATTTTTTCTTGACTAGTTTAGCATCAGGGTACAAAGGGATACGGTGTTGGAGAATTTGAGGATCAATAGCGGGCATATTCTCGGAAGACCATGCAAAACGTCTTTGAATTCTTTTAAAAAAGTTATTAATTGCTCACGTTCAACTAGAGATAATAAAGAACCAATTTAGATAATTTGTGGATTAATTTCATTACCCTGATTAATTGATAAAGTTTCTTCAGTTATAGGTTGAGTGCGTATTTCTTCTTCTCTTTTTATTAAAGCTTTTATTTCTTCAGAGACATTCCCGTTGAAGTCAAAATCAACAAAAAGTGTATGAAATATATCAAACAAAGGAGAGTAATTAGAAATCTCGTTCATTTCATTGATGTTAAAAAAAGATGAAATTACAAGCTCAAAAGCAACAGCAGGGGAAGATGGACATACAAATTTTGCCATCAGACTTAATGTTCAACTTTTTAGAACAAAACAAGGACTCACATAACTCAAACTCATACTCAAAACATGCATCATGCAAATTACAATACTCCAAAGACCAGTTTTCAACATCTTTTGACACCACGTTTATGATGAGCCTGGTAAAATCAGCTGGTGCGTCGCAGCCCATCGTTAAGCAGTTCTGGTCAGTTATGTGCATCTGGTTACTGAACAAAGTTTCCATATTAATGTCGTCCAGCTCGTCTGCCCAATCTTCTTTCCCCTGAATCTTTTTTCCATTTTCCTCTTTGGTGGCTTCCTAATCCTCCTCTAGATTAGATAGTTTGTGACTGAAGAAGAGATCTCCAATCCTAGCATCCTCTGGTTAGTCTCCTCATCAAACCATAGTTATGAGAAACCACAGTAAGAAAAGTCTTCTCCTTCCTTGATGAAGTAACCGTTCAACGTTCCTTCATACCTACCTTTCTTCCTTCTCTACCATTTTCTTGGTTCTTTTAAATCCTCTTCTATTGGTTTATAACCCAAACCAAAGCACTGTGAGCTCGGTATCACCTGAATGGGCTCTAGGATGCTTTGTTATTGACATCCTAATCCCATCCCTGGAAAATAAGATATACGCCTCATCATCACGACAGTATAGGGGTTGATATAGCTTTTTTCTTCTTTCAAGAGCATTTGCACTGTCTGAGCCTCATTAAACTGGAAATCGCTAAGGAAAACATCCTCCTCTTCGTGTTAAACTTCCAGAAGAGTGGAGCCGTCCTCCCTTAGGGGTTGGATGCTGTTCTCCCTGTGAATAGTTAGCACTATCCCATTTTTAATCAGTTTTAGTTTCTAGTTGAGGGTAGAAGGTACTGCTTGAATGTTTGGATCATGGAGCCACGATCTTCCTAGCAGCAAATTGAAAGATGCTAGAACGCCTAGCACATGGAATTCTATAAAAGTCTCTAACGGCCTAATCGATACAACAAACGACACCAGCCCGAGTGCATCTCGCCTCATATTATCATAGGCCTTAACCCCTTAATTACTGGGCGTGAAGTGATCTAACTTCATTCCCAAACAAACTGTTGTTTGAAGTGGGCAGACGTTCAGTGCTGACCCGTTATCAATGAGGGTGATTGGGACCCATTTTTCCAAGCACTTAACAGTGATATGCAGGGATTTGTTATCATTTCTTCCTTGCAGCGACAAATCCTTATTAGAAAAAAAAATTACCCTGAGCTCTATAGTTGGCAGAATGAGCCCAATCAGTTGTTCCGGTGTCACATCTATTGAAATGTTTACTTTATTTAGAACCTTCAGCACAGCCTACCGGTGCTTGTGTAAAGCCATCAACAGACCCCAGACACTGATGTTAGCTTAGGTCTTTTCCAACTGCCTTAGCACAGCATCGTCTTCCTCTTCCTGCTCCTTCTCCTCCCCTTTTCCACTTGCTTGTCCTCTCTCTAGCTTAGTGGGCTTAAAGTGGTGTCCACTCCTAGTCAAGTGCTTAACACCTTCCTTAGGATCCCATAAACCCGGCATGGTGTTTTCAATCTGTCTGACCTCTACGATGTGTGGGGAACTCTCAAATTCCCACAAGTCATCTAGATTAGTGCACTCTAGTCTTCCTTTCTTTTCTTCCTTGTCCTCAATTGCCCACTTATTGTCGACGTCATCCAAACCCAAGATGTCTTCTTCTATATATCCCACTTGTTGTTTCTGGGTAGCCCAGAACTTAGTCCACTCGTCCCCGTATGACTTTAATAACGTTCAAATTAATCAGTAGGATTGCATTTCGTCAACATAGACTTCCTCTTCAAAAAGCTGAGGAAGAGTAACAACATCTAGAATGTGATCGAATCCGTATGGTCATACCGGGTAATCCAATGGCCAGTCATTGTTGTCATTGCATTCCTCTTGGTTGGCTGCCTAAACTACTATTTTACATTCATCCCAAGCAGCGTCATTCCATTCCTCCACGTCCCACTCATTTTCGATCATAATTAGTGAACAAGACAGCTGATCCTCAGCAGTTGAAACATACGGGTATGAAAATGTGCTGAATAGATATAACAGTTAAGGTTTTCTAGCTTCCCCAGATAAATATAGTTCACATCGGCCTGCTTAACATGAATCGACAGTGAATTGGTTGTGACATTCGATTTTTGAACAACAGAAGGAGGTGAAATGACCTTGTTGTCAATGAGGTTCTGGATTTCATGACGGAGTCATAGGCAAGTTATCAGTCAAATACCCATGACTTTGATGGAATGCACAGTACTGAGAAGGGTTGTATCTTGGTGGCAGGGAGTTCGATAGCGACATTAGATCCAGAAGTTTTATCATTCCCTTCTCAACAAGTTGATTCAAGGCTGTAGACAGAGGTATATTGAGGGAAGTAAAGACTCTCCTCAACATCTTTTGTTGCGGTGGTTGGTTATTTTTTGGGTGGTGCGGAAGATGAAGAATTTGGTTGTTTGGATTGAGGGTTCAAAAGATTCACTTTAGTTGATCGAGAAATAAGATTTGCAAAGAGGGCAGGCTGATTCTGATTCGAATTGTTACTAGGGTAAGGTCTTCTCCATATTTGACTCGGTTCGGCTTTCTCTATGTCTCCCGACTGAATTACAACTTCAATTTGAACCCCAGCGTCGAAAAGTTGCTCAAAAGTGGAGAGCGGATGTGCGATCAAATAGCGCTTCAGAGGGGATTGTAAGTTCTTTACCACAATTCTTGGTTGCTCCTTTTCCATCGGTCGAGTCGTCATTTTAGCCGCCTTTTCTCTCCATCGGGTTAGGAAATCCACAAACGATTTTCGGTCCTCTTGTTGGGTGGTTTCAAGTTCTCAGGTGGTTACGTTCAACTAAACATTATAGCTATACTGACTGATAAATGCTGTGGCGATATCTTCCCATGTTTTGGTCTTAGCAGCATCAAGAGAAAGAAATCACTTTTGGGCTGCCCCTAAAAGAGATCGTTGGAATAACAGGGCTTTTAATTGATCATCGATCCCCATGGGAGAGAGGATGCTGACGTACATTCTCAGATGAATTCAAGGATCTCTAGTTTCATGAAATTTTTCTATTTTCGGCATCTTAAACTTTTTCGACAACTTAGCGTATGGGAATGTACATAAGCCTCTAACATCCACTATATACTCCTCTACTCCTTTTGCCTTCCTCAACACCTTTTCCATCCTATTAATCTTGTTTGCCAGTGCAAATTCTCTAGGCTGGGCTATATTTTCCTCTTCTACCATGACTTGATGAGGAACCCGAGGTGGTACGACAACTTGTGGTCCATCCTGACCTTGATTATCACCCCCAGAAATCCTCTCTGTTTTCATTCGAATCTTCTTGCTACTCATTTACACCTAAAAAAGCTAGCCTAAATCACCTGAATCTATGTTTGACACTAAAACTAGGCTTGGGTTTATTGCTCAACCGCTCTCTATATCTTAGAAATCGCCCTCATTAGGGCTACCAAGTTCACTTTGTTCTCTGCCATCTCAATCGATTCCACTGTCTATTCGGATACCCTGTAAAGTTTTCATGTTACTGATTTGGCCTAAACACGCACTAGATGCGGTTCTTCTGGCTTAATGATTTAAAATCGAAACAAAATCCTGAGAACCCGTAAGGAGAAAAGCAAGCATCAGAAACTTCCTGGGCATATCCTCGATAATGGATGGTAGAACAACTGACTGCTGTGGTGCTAGGATTTTGGGATTTTGTTTTGTTAAAAAATATGGAAATTTAAAAGAAGTTCGAAAAGTATTTTAACACCTTGAAAGCCAAATTTTGAAAACCCCTTTTTGGTTTAAAAAAAATAGAGTCGCCACTTGATTTTTGAGAAAAACTAAGAAAAATAAAAATGGCTACTGATATCTAAAACGTTAACCAGAGAAAGAGAATTCGGGGACTAAGGTACGAATCTAAAAAAGTGTTAGGCACCCTGTTTGCCCAACTATAAGGTTGATCTCTACTAATTATCATTGATTCTTAATTAGATTTTTTAAATGCATGCAAATACAGAAAATGGGGACAAAGAGAGAACATTCAAAATCAAATATGAAAAATATATAGTATACATATATAGAACTCCGAATCAAATAAGTATCATAAGAAAAATTCTAAATCCTACAGCATGCAATTTCTATGTAAATGATACATGAAACAAACCCACATGTAATATCACTAAAATTAACATGATTCAAAGAATAGAAAACATGCTAAAATTCACTAAAATTACTTAAACATGAATTGTTAACAAAATAAGCTAAACTATTCTAAACACAAGTTCAAAGAAAGTAACTAAAACATGCATTTTACATAAATAAACTAGATTAACATTAACATGATGAACTTTTAATAAAAAAAATTCTAAATGTAAAATAAAAAAAGCATGAAAGAAAAATCCTACATTAAAATAAAGCTTACTAACAAAGAAATTAAAAATAAAAATTTTATGACAAAAGAAAAATTAAAGATTTTAATCAAAAGAAAATAAGAACAAAAGAATGATTTACAAAAGAAAATGAAATCAAAGACAAAAGGTTCTAAAAGAGAAAGAAAAGAAACTAAAATTAAATAATTAAAATTGGTACTATGTGAGAACATTATTTGCTAAATAAACTAACAAGCCTAAGCTTGAAAAAACTAAACTAAGTTAGCAAACTTAAACTAATAATTAAGAGATTAAATGAGTATAAAAAAAGAAAATAAAAATAAAATAATACCATGAAAAGAAAACTATCATTATGAGATTTTGTGAATTTTTTATGTCAAATAAAGTAAATAGAAGAAAAATAAGAGAGATGTAATTAAAAGGAATTTAAGCTAACATTTAAAGACCTAATGCATAAAAGAAAAGAAAAAGAAATATTAGTAATGAAAATTAAACTAACATTAAAAAGAAATAAAAGAAATTAAGTACAACTATTTAACTAGCAAATATGAATGTAGTATTGACAACTACATTAACATAAATATAAGTACATTAATTATGACAATTAACAACATTAACAAATTGTAATTGGCAAAACATATTAGTACTAATTGATGAACTAATAAAAAGTAACAATGTGCTAAATATGAATGTGTAATATAGGTAAAGTAAACAAATTAATCAAACAAAATAAAATTAGAATTATAACATGAATTAACTAGTTTACTCAAACAAAACACATTCATTATAAGCTAAATGAAATCTAGTGATTAAAGCAACTACATAAGCAATGTAAGAATATATGCAAGATTAAACAAGTAAATTAACCCGGTCGCTACAAAGAGAAAGAAAATAGAGTTAGAAGGACCTGAGATCCAAACAACGTACCTTAATTGCTAAAGAATCCTCGAGTCTGGAAATGGTGCTAACAATCCAATCCTCAAGATCCAAGTTAGGGTTTCAATGTTGGCGGCAGAGGTTCGGCTCTCGGTATTTAGACAGGGTTTCGGTGTCAAGGCTCGAAATAGCTCGGTGTCTCGACAGAGCTTCTCTCTCTAAAATTCTTTGTTCAAAATGTTTTAGGAGGTACAATATTTATAAAATTCCTCAGTCAATGAAAGGTTGACAAGTTTTGAGACACATTAGGCTATTTGGAGTTGGCAGTCGCCAGGTCCAGAGTTGACGGTCGCCACAAAAAACAAGCTTCCAAGAAGTTCTTATGGTAGTTGCCACAATCAAGTTGGCGACCTCATGATTCAAATGTGGCGATCACCACTTTGGCTAGGGTTTTCAAGAAGTTCTATTGGCGGTCGCCATAATGGAGTTAGTGGTCGCCACAACAAGTGAAAGTTTCCAAAAGATTTTATTGACGGTTGCCACAATGGAGTTGACGGTTTAAAATTGATTTCATTGGTTTGAAGGTTATGATCATTAGGTTCAAATACTGAGCTTGGATCATTTCTCGAGGATCGTACTAATGCACCATTCTAATTGTTTTCATCATCGAATTCACCTAAGATTGGGCAGGGTCAAATTGGAGGGGTCTATAGTTGTCCCTCTTTGATCTAACTTGTATAGTAACGTGTGATGCAAGTTATATCAAAAATTCATAGACAACATCCATTTGACCGAGCCATCAATCTTAGGCCACAAATATACAAGCATGCATTTGATGCTGGTCGTATTCGAATTTTTATTGAGCAACCTACGTACCCCTTTGCTAAGGATCAGACCAAAATGTAGTTCTTAGGACAAAATGCAAGGATAAGAAACATGATGCAAATGATAACATGATGTAGATGCTGATATGATTGAATCAAGATCTAAAGGGAGAGAATCTAAAGGGAGCACAAAAAAATAAGTCAAAGATCGAGCCAAGATCTAAGAACTCAGATGGGGATAAAATAATCAACAGGATCGAGTCAAGATCCTAAAAATTAGCTTAACTGGGAAGGCAACAACGTATTAATAGGCTAAGTTAAGACCTAAAAACTCAGAACGAAACACAGGATAAAAATAATTAAAATCCAAATCACGGCTCAAAATTAAATTTATCAGGAAGAAAAATCAAGAATTAATAGATCGAGTCAAGACCTAAAAATTCGGGACGAAACACGAGATAAAAATAATTAAAATCCAAATCATGGCTTAAAATTAAATTTATCAGGAGAAAGACCGCAAATTAATAGGTCGAGTCAAGACCTAAATATTCGGGACGAAAGACGAGCTAAAAATAATTAAAAAGTAAGTCACAACTTAAAATTAAATTTATCAAGTGAAAGACCACGAATTAATAGGTCGAGTCAAGACCTAAAAATTTGAAACGAAAGACGGGCTAAAAATAATTAAAAGCCAAGTCACGACTTAAAATTAAATTTATCAGGAGGAAGACCACGAATTAATTGGTCGAGTCAAGACCTAAAAAGCCAAATCACAGGTTAAAATTAAATTTATCAGGAGAAAGATCACAAATTAGTAGGTCGATTCAAAACCTAAAAATTCAGGACGAAAGACGGGTTAAAAATAATTAAAAGTCAAGTCATGGCTTAAAATTAAATTTATCAAAAGGAAGAACACGAATTAATAGGTCGAGTCAAGACCTAAAAATTTGGAACAAAAGATGAGTTAAAAATAATTAAAAGCTAAGTCACAGCTTAAAACTAAATTTATCGAGAGAAAGCATCACCAAACGACAAGGTAAAAAAACACTCAAAACAAAATAATATTTAAAATAATATTTGAAAAAAAAACACATCTAAAAGATTTCATAAAAAATTATTTTTGAAAAGCGCCCACACATAATATTTAAAATAAAACAAACATTAATAAAAGATGCACACACAATAAAAATAATTAACAACAAACCCCAAAAACACACAGAAAAAATACACAAAATAAACATAAAACACCCAAACAGCCTCTCCAAAACCCCAAAACTTAATGATGGTCAACTGACTTGACGGCCGCCAGGTATGAGGTTCGAGACTGTTGACATGACGTTTGACAAGGTGGCGGGTCGTCTAGACAAAACCCATCTAACATGGCAGTCGCCACAACCAAAATCCTTTTAACTTGGCGGTCGCCACATGTCTCTTCACCATCTTGGTGGTCGCTGTAAACGGAGGTGGCGACCGCCATATCCGAACACACATACAGTATCCCAGGTCGCACGGGTTGGTTCATTCTCACACACTTACTCTCTCTCTAGCTTCCCTTGTGCTCTCAAGTTTTCTCAAACTTCTTCTTGCTTTCCTTGCGACCTTTGAACTCCTTCTTCCTATGGCAGGACATTGGCATCTTGAGGATATTACAGGAGCTATCCAAGGTTCCTCCGTGAGTGAGAGCTCCATCATGGGGACTCTTAGTGATACACCCACCAGCCTTCCCGTTGGCGGGGTCACCACCACTCAGCCTTCCACCGTGCTGGGTGTGATGGATGCCCTTGCTCTCGAGGCGGAGCGTGCCACCTGTCGTGCGGCTGGGGAGGAGGCAAGAGTAGTTGCCGAGGCACAAGCAGCTACAGGCGCTGTTGTTGAGGCCGAGATGGCCGACATCCTCAATCCTCATGTTGAGAAGGGCTATCTAGCGCCTTTTGATCCACACACCTATGCCCCTGTCCCCCACCACTTGGTTCCGGGTGGGATGAGGTATTACTATCCACCAGTTGACGTCGTTGCTGGAGATGTTCTTCTTCGGGAGCCCGACCAGCACATTTCTCTCTAGCGACCTTCGGTAGGTTTTCTATCCTTACTGTTTTACTATCAAAGCTTGTTTATATGATATATCTCAAACATAGACGCATGCCTAGGATCCCCCTATGACATATGATGATGCGATGTGATATGATGATGATATGATGTGATGTGATGATAATATCTATGATAACTGTGCATAATGTTTGAGATCTGGACATGTAATCAAACCTGAATATCGAACTAAAAAACTTAGTTTAGGTACCCGTACAAAGGAGATTAAAATAGTAGAGACACTAGGATTAGGATTTAGATGTAAATCAAGGGACCTGACTTTCCTTCTTATTTTGGGAAAAACATAATAAGGGATTGGTTTTTTTTTATTTTTATTTTTGGGGCAAAACATAAAAAAAATCAATGGGGAAAATTTTGTTTTTGTTTTTGGAGCATAAAAATCTAAGGAGGGAATCTTTTCAAAAATCTTAAAAAAATTTCAAAAATCCTAAAAAAAACTTTCACAAAGTCCTAAAAAACTTTTTCACAAAATCCTAAAATTTAGGGGAAGTTTTTTCAAAAAATCCTAAAAAAATAGGGAACTTTTTTTCAAAATTCTTTAAAAAAATAAGAAAACTTTTTTTGTCAAAAATCCTAAAAATTAGGAAAAAGTTTTTTCAAAAATCCTAAAAATTAAGGAATTTTTTTTTCAAAAAACCCTAAAAATTAGGGAAAATTTTGCAATAACTTCTAAAAATTAGGGGCAACTTTTATTATTATTTTTTATTTTTGACAAAACCTGAAGAGGGAATTATAGTAAAATTAAAGGGGGAATTTTTTTATTTTTGATTTTTGGGAAAAACATAAAATGATTTAGGATAACGATTTTCTTGGCGCACCAGGACTTAGGGTTCGTAGTATTCTACTAGGGCGTGTATAAATTAAATGATCGTCACTCACACACGAACTTAGGATTTACAAGATTTGCCTAGCGTACCAGGGCTAAGGGTTCCTAGTCTTCTACTAGGGCGTGCAAAAATCAAAGGATTGTCACTCACATGCAAACCTAGAGTTAACAAAATTTTCCTAGTGCACTAGAGCTTAGGGTTCCTAGTCTTCTACTAGGGTGTGCAAGATGTGCCTGGTGCGTTAGGGCTAAGAGTGCCTAGTCTTCTACTAGGACGTGCAAGATTTTTCTGGCACATCAGGGCTTAAGGTGCCTAGCCTTCTACGGCTTAAAAGATTTTCCTAGCTTATCAAGGCTTAGGGTGCCTAGTCTTCTAGGGCTTAAAATATTTACCTCACTCACCATGGTTTAGTGAGCCTAGTGTGCCTAGTCTTCTACTAGGACGTGCAAGATTTTTCTGGCGCATAAGGGCATAGGGTGCCTAGTCTTCTAGGGCTTGAGAGATTTGCCTGGCGTACCAGGGCTTAGGGTGCCTAGTCTTCTAGGGCTTGAAAGATTTACCTGGCTCACCAGGGCTTAGGGTGCCTAGTTTTCTATGGCTTAAAAGAACCGAAGGGTCCTCACACACACACGAACCTAGGATTTTTATTGCTTTTAGTCATTCTCTGCATATCTCTTGCTTGGTTTGCTCTTATATATCTTCTACTTATCTTCTTTATTTCAGGTTGGTCACTACATTAGGAGCTTCGGTGGTTCTGCCTCCAGAGAGGTGTTGGAGTGGTATGATGCCCACCCTGCTCCCAGTCGGGCTATTATTGATGCCTCAGACGTTACTCAGTTCATACTCCTTCTGGGTAGAACGAGAAATGACCAGGTATGGTTGGCAGCCCTGGCCGAGCGGTGGTGGGATACCACAACACCATTTATTTCACTACTTTTGAGGCTACTCTAACGCCTCTGGACTTCTCTATGTTCACTGGCATCAGGATTGAAGGAGCCCCTATTCCATTTGGTCCATCTGTCGGTCGATCTACTGATGCATTGACGTATTTGCTTGGAGTTGTTCCAGCCTAGATGGGCAGAGATCGGGTCTGGTACACTTGGTTCTTTGATCGATTCTGCCATTTCCACTGCTCTAAGCCCCGGCACTATGAGTGGGTCGCCCGTGAATTTTTGTTGTATATGTTCAATACCTCCTTGTTCTCGAACAAGGAGAACACCATTCACCTTCATTATCTGGGTGTCCTGGTGTGGCGTCGGGATTTAGGAATTTTTTGAAAATGGTCAAAAATATGAGAATTCAAAGATGTTTGAAAAAAATATTTTAACACCTTAAAAACTAACCTTTAAAAATCTCCTTTTTATTAGAAATAGAGTCGCATCTTAGTTTTTGAGAAAAACTAACAAAAATAAAAATGGCTATTGATATTGAAAACGTTAACCAGAGAAGAAAAATAGAGTTCGGGGGCTAAGGTACAAATCGAGGAAGGTGTTAGGCACCCCGTTCACCAAACCGTAAGGTTAGCCTCTACTAATCATCATTGGTTCTTTAATAAAAATTTTCAAATGCATGCAAATAAATAAAATAGAGGTAAAGATGGAACATCCAAAATTAAATATGAAAAATACATAACATACGTATATAGAGTGCCAAATAAAATAAATATCAAAATAAAAATCCTAAGTCCTACGATATGCAATTTCTAACTAAAAGATACAAGTAGCACACAGGCATACGATTTCATCAAAAATAAACTAACCTATCAAGATTTGAATGAAAGAGTAAAACATGCTAGATGTTGTCAAAATTACCTAAATATGAATTTGCTACAAAAGGCAAATTAAACTATCTTAAACATGCTTTCAAGTAAAGAAACTAAAACATACATTAATGTGATGAATTAGTAAAAGAAATGAGAAATGTAAAATAAAATATGCATAAAAAAATAATCCTAAAAGAAAGTTTATAAAAGAAATTTATGAAAAGAGTTTTAGAAAAATGTTATACTAAGAAAAGAGATTCTAACTATTTACATTAAAACAAAATAAAGAAAGTAAAAGAAGAAAATAAAATCTATCTTTAAAAGATTTTTTATGATTTTTGATTTAATAACTTGAAAGAAAATAACACTATAGAAAAAAGAATATGGTGCTTTATACTAACATTAAGAGAAAAGAAATACTAATGAAAAGAAAAAAAAAATATAGTGTTAGAAGGAAGTTTAAAGTTAGTGATAAAAGAGAAGAAAAAGAAAAAGAAAATGTTAGCAAAAGACATTATATTAACATTAAAAGAAAAGAAAAAAGTAGAAAATAAAAGCTAGAAAGAGAAGAAAATAAAATGAAACATTAGTATTAAAGAAAAGAAAAGGGCACTTAAAAAGAATAAAAGAAATTAAAGTTACAATACAAGAAAAGAAAAAAAGAAAACTAAAAAAAGAAATGTTATGCTAAAAATAAAATGAAATGGAGTATTAAACTAATGCTACAAGAAAAGAAAAGAAAGTAGAATAGAATGCTAGTAAAAGAAAATTAGACTAGCTAAAAAAAAGAAAAGAAAACGAATGCTAGAATATTGAATTAACATAAAAATAAAAGAAAAACGAAAAAATAAAATACTAGAATTAAATAGGTGTAATATTGACAATTACAACTATTTTTATGTAAGTGATTATATCATAACAATAACGACATTTTTTAATCGTATTGTTAAATCATGTTAGCACTATTTTAAAAAAAAAAAAAAAACAAATGTGTTAAGTGTGAATGTGAGTAAATTAATAACTAAAGAAGTACAGAAAGCAACTAAATTACATGAATTAAACAAGATTAACTATATAAATGGAATGAATATGCAAATTGAAATTGAATTTTAACCCGGTTACTCCAAAAGAGAGGAGTTGAAGTTAGGAAGACCGGGGATCCAAACGAGGTACTTGGATCGTGGAATCCTCAAATTAGGGAATGCGCTTCAATCCTCGGATGGTGATTCCAAGCTAGGGCTTCAAATGTAGGTATTGGCGGTTTGGGACTCGGTATTTCAGCAGGGCTTCAGCGTCAGGGCTCGAAATTGCTCGGCGTCTCGGGAGAGTTCACTCTCAAAACCTCTCACTCATTTTCTGCCTTTGAAAACATACAAGAGGTACGGTATTTATAGAGTTCTACAGCCAATGAGATGCCTCCATGTTTTAGGGGCACGTCAGGCCATTTAGAGTTGGCAGTCTCCACAATGCAAGTTGGCGGTCGCCACGTTTTTGAAAGGTTCCACAAAGTTCTATGGAGGTCGCTATGATCAAAGCTCTAGGTCGCCATAATGAATGGTGGCAGTCGCCAGTTTTTGCTAGGGTTTCCACAAAGTTATATGGCGGTCGCCACAATGAACCTGGCGGTCGCCTTACTTGGGCAGCAAGTTTCGATGGTTGGAGCCAGTTATATCAAAGATTTCATAGACAACATCCATTTGATCGAGCCGTCAATCTTTGGCCCCAAACATACAGGCATGCGTATGATATTAGTCGTACTCGAATTTTTATCGAGCTGCCTACGTACTTCTTTGCTAAGGATCATACCAGAACGTAGTTCATGCGGCAAAATGTAAAATAAGAAACATGAGGTAGATATTAATATGGTGTAATGAAACATGTATAATGAGAAAAATATCAATCAGTTTTAGGTCGTGAAAGGACCGATAGGTCAGTTTAGGGTCATGAGGAGGACCGAAGAGTCAGTTTAGGATCATAAGGAGGACCAACGAGTCAGTTTAGAGTCGTGAGGAGGACAGACGAGAAAAATATCAAATTAACAGGTCGAGTCAAGACCTAAAAAAAATTAAAACATGGGATAAAAATTATTAAAAGTCAAGTTGCGGCTTTAAAATTAAATTTACCGTGAAGGGTAACCACGAGTTAATGAGGTACAAGATTAAGAACCAAGTTACGGCTTGAAATATGATTAATTGGAAGGAGAAAACTTCTCAAAAAGATAAGGGTTCAAATTTTATTTTTGGAATTATTTCTAAACACAAAATTTTCTTGAAGTATTTTTAGGAAATTCCTAAGATTATTTCACATATCAAATCTTAAAGAAAAATAATTAAAGTTTTTATATATTTAAAAAATTATCAATGAGAAAAGAAAAGAAAAGCCCCCAAACAGTCCCTAAACCTACAACCCCATGATGACTGTCAGACCTGGGTGTAGAGCTCCAGACATGAGGTGACTGTTGACAACGTGGCGGCCGCTAAGACCAAATTCGTCTGACATGGCGGTCGCCGGTTTCAAATCCCTATGACAGAGCGGTTGCCGTGTGTCTCTTGGAGAACCTGGCGGTGGCTCACATGCGACATGGCGACCACCGACTTGAGACGAGCATAAAGGTTCCCAGGCGCGTGAAAAAGGCTCATTCGCTCCTTCCTCACTCTCTTTGTAGCTCTTGCTCTCCTAAACCTTCTTTTAAACTTCCTCTTGTTTTTGTCATTTCTAGTCCTCTTCGAGCCTATCTTTCCCTCTTTGTGAGTCTTATACGATGTTTACTCCTTTATTCGTGATCCCGTTCTTGTTCATGGCGGGCCAAGGCTATGGGGACGATGACTTGGAGGCGCGACAGGGTCCATCTGCCGCTAGGAGCTCTTCTACAGGGACTCTCAGAGGTATAGCCTCCAGTCTTCCTACTGGTGGAGTCACTTCCACGTAGCCCACTGCTGCGATGGATGCGCTCGTATTCGAGGCAGAGCATGCCTCTCACCAGGTTGCTGAGGAGGAGGCGCGAGCAGCTGCTGAGGCTCAAGCGGCTACTGATGCTGCTGCAGAGGCTACAGTAGCCGATTTCTTTGATCCTGATGCTGGAGAGGGTCATCTGGCACCCTTCGACCCACAAACGTATCCTCCACTACCCCATCGTGTGGTCCCACGTGAGATGAGGCGCTACGAGCCTCCAGCCGATGTTGTTGCAGCCGACGTTCTTCTGCAGGAGCCTGACCACCATATTTCTCGCTGGCGACCTTCGGTATATAATCTATCCTTACTGTTTTAATTACCAAAGCATGATATATCAAACGTAGACGCATGCCTAGGATTCCCCCCATGTGATGATGATGTGTTTTGATGAATGACGTTGAATGATTTATTTTGATGATGGTATGGATGATAAATGATTTGTTTGTGCGACTTGTCTTGTGATATTAGTTTAGGTACCATTGCAATGGAGATTAAAACAATAGGGACACTTAGAATTTTTGAACAAATAATGAAAGGAAAAGGCGATTATTTTAGTAAAGAGCACAAAATAAAATGCATGAATTTTTATTGTTACTTCAAGAAAAAACACAAAACTGGGGAAGAAAATTTTTGTTTTTACTTTTGGGGCAAGAAAACTAAAGGGGTAATTTTTATCAAGAATCTTAAAAATAAAGGCAATTTTTTAAAAAATCCTAAAATTTGAGGCAAATTTTACACAAACTCTATAAATTAAATGGGCGTTTTAAATCAAGAAAATTTTTCAGAAGTCCTAAAAAATTAACGATCTGAAGATTTTTTTTTTTGAAAATTTTGAAGATTTGTTAAAAAATCTTAGAAAAATCAAAGAAAATTTAGGATTATCATTATTATTATTATTATTATTATTATTATTATTATTATTTATTTTTATTTATTTTTTGAGAAAATTAAGCACAATTCAAGACATTTGAGGAAAATTGAGGAAGATTTTTAGAAATGTTTAGAAATTCCTAGAAATTTGAAGAAAATTCTAGAAATTTTAAGAAAATCCTGAAAATTTTTAGAAAATCCTAGAAAATTGAGAAAAATTTTAAGAAAATGCTAAAATTTTTAGAATTTTGAGAAAAATTTTAAAGAAATCCTAGAAATTTTGAAGAAAATTTTTAAGACAATGTTAGAAAATCCTAAAAATTTTAGGACGATTTTTTTTAGATGATTGGGGCAAATTTTTCAAAAATTAATCCTAAAAAGGTCAGGGTGAAAGGGGTAAAACACAAAGATTTTTTTATTATTTATTTTTTTTGAAAGAATGGTTGACACAAAATGATAG
Organism: Heliamphora exappendiculata; assembly: GCA_034768845.1. NCBI lineage: Eukaryota > Viridiplantae > Streptophyta > Magnoliopsida > Ericales > Sarraceniaceae > Heliamphora > Heliamphora exappendiculata. Next base: position 441 of record JAOTRH010282651.1, on the reverse strand, counting down.
AGGCTTAAGATTACTAGGATGTGCAGAAATCATGAACCTAGGGTTATGGTACCTAATATTCTAGGGCTTGAAAAGAACCAAATGACTGTCACCTAGGGTCTGAATGATTTGCCTGATTTATCAGGGCTTGCATGTTTCATGTGTTTGATCTGCTCTTTATGTATCCTTTGTCTGTCTTCTTTTTACAGGTTGGTCACTACGTCCGAGGCTTTGGAGGTTCAGCCTCCGGGGAGGTGTTGGAGTGGTATGATACCCTCCTTGCTCCTAGCCGGGCTTACATTGATGCCCCCAGCTTTGCTTGCTTCATACCCCTGTTGGGTAGGACGAGCAATGACTGGGTATGGTTGATTGTCTTGGCCAAGCAGTGGTGGGATACCACCAACACCTTTCATTTCACCACCTTCGAGGCTACCCTGACGCCTCTAGACTTTGCTCTCATTA
>JAOTRH010282540.1:0-38915 GCA_034768845.1 Heliamphora exappendiculata | reverse complement strand
CAGTAACCTAATTTATTTATCGGGAATCCATATCTTAAACGTGGGGAGAATTCAGTGCATTTGATAATTGGAAACTCGATACATAATTTGAGTTAGGGTCGGGAGTTCAGTCAGGACTTTTAGTGGAATAAGTTCTGGCTCGTACGAGAAAGGATCTAACTTGGGGACAGAGCTAGGGATATCCAATTTTTTCGTACGATTAGCTCGAGTTCTAAACTTTCTCGTGATCCCTCACGTAGCCCACTACACGTACGGATATTTTTTTTATTAGTTTCAGTTATTATTTAATTTAATTAGAATGCCGGTTTTACCGCTGGCGATATTCAGGGATTAAATTAAATAATGAGGGGAGATTTTAGTTTTTGGCACACTTAGGGATTACTCCCTAGGTAGCCGGCCCTAATAAGGGGGTGAGGATTTGGTTTTATGAAAAATATATATCTCTTACTTAATTTTAAGAAAGAGAATATATATACTTAACATTATCTTTGATATATGGAGAAATATATCAAATGGAGGCTATATATTTATAAAATCCAAAGAAACCCTAATCCCCTCACCATATTCGCCGCCCCCTCTCTCTTTTTGGCAATTAATTTTGCATTCTTAGAGAGAAGTGTGTGAGAAGAAACCAATAGAGGGAGGACTCTTCGATCGGTATCGGTGCCCACACACCGTGATCGTCGTAGTGCGTCTGGGACATACGTGAGAATATTGCAAGGTCGTCTTCGACGTATTTGGAATTTCTTAAAACATTTCGACAAGTTTCATAAAGGTATTATACTATTAAGATTAATATAGTTCTTAGTTTTCATGAAAAACGCATACGTCGTTATTTTCGGTCACAGCGTCGGTTAAAAAAAAAATTTCGCTCCAACAAAAACAACCGAACACGATTTTAGTAAAATGTTGAAATCAACGATAACGAAAAACAATAACCAACCCAAAGCTACTCTCATGGATCTTACAGCATACATGCATTGAAATAAATACTCCAAGGCTTACAAAACATGCTTGCAAAATTAAAACATTATACATCATTACATGATCTAATAACAAACCGATAATAAACTACTGAACTACAAAATAAATAATCTTGCCCTCCGCTACCCTGACTCTACAAGATCAAGCCACGTGATCCAAACCACCTGAAAAAGCTTTTCAAGATCCCACAACATTAGCCGAAACCCAATAGAAACAGACTAGCATGTATTTAAAAGTATAACATGCAATTACAATTTATATGAATCACTCGACTACATGAGCATAAAAAATGATTTTCTACCATTAAAACCACAAGTTTTCATATGATTCTATGACATCCAACAGTGTAATACGCGTAAACAACCATGTTTATATGCATCTTATACTCTTTTACAGTCTTTCACAATAGGATAGCACTAACTCAATTATTCAATTCTTTGCGGTCTTTCACCGCAGGACAACTACTTGCCTTAATATGCAACTCTTCACAGTCTTTCACGGTAGGACAACAGCTTGCCTCAATACACAATTTTTCAAGGTCTTTCACCGTAGGACAACGACTTGCCCCTATATTCAATTCTTTATAGTCTTTTACCGTAGGACAACGGCTTGCCGTAATACACAATTCTTTACAACAACGCCTGACATGACTTAATAGATATAGGTATGCACACAACTATGTACCAAATATCTAAATGCACACCATTATACCATCCACATAGCCATTGAGATTAACTGACATCTCAACCAAATCATTTTAAAACAAGGGTTAACCTCAATGGTTAGCTCCAAACCTCCTAAACTAGGTTTTCGTAAACATTATCATAACTCTTCCAATTTTTAAAGCTCAATCTTTTCAAAAACCCCAGACATACCCAACTCCACCTACTTTATAATAAACCACAAGTTCGCATAACATGCTCTTTCATCCAACAAACTTGGTTTAATCACAAAGTTTAACAGTAAATGCATTTTTAAACGATAGAAATACATATAAACGTATGTATCACCCTTTAAAAGCACGATAATCTAGAATCTTACCTCGGTGAGTTAAAAAAAACTTAACGCTTTGCACCCCGGAGAGAAAGCAAAGCACTAAAATGAGAATTCATTTGGATTAACGCGAAGCCTACGGCTTGAGCCTGAACCACGCTCAAATCTAAAGAGAAGGCAGAGGATCTGATCTACCTTTTAAGAATAAGCTTGCTCAACAAGCTAGGGCACAAAAACCAAGGCAATGAGCTGGCAATATATAGCCCACGCCAGATAGACCGATTCAGCGGCCTCTCTAGAAAGAAAATTTTCTAAACTTTGATACATAACGCTAACGGTTCTAGGATCATACCCAACATGCATATCTAAGCTATTACATGCATAACTCATAAAGAAACATGCTTTCCTATAACAATTAAAATAATAACCACACGTTACGAATATACATTACAAAATTAAAACAAATTGGGTCTCACAAAAATACTCTTTTGCATCGGTAAACTCCCGTCTCAAAAAAAGATATTGTGTCAGAAAGAATGTTGTCTCAAAAGGTATCAATTAAGACAAATAATATGCCGTCACTAAAAATATTATTTGCAACAAAAATCTGCTTCACTAAAAGTATTATTTGCGACAAAAAATACAGCCTCAAAAGGTTCTATTTACGTCGGTAATTAAACGGTCCCAAAAGATTCAATTTCACCTGTAACATTTTTTGTCTATCAAAATATTAAAAAGTAAGCATTTACAACTTAAAATTCTAAACATTCATTAATATAAGATAATATAAAATATATATATAAATAATCCATCCACTCTTAGGCCAAATAAAATGTTACCATTACATTTATCCATTCAATCCATGCAACCAAATATCATTACTTCCAAAACAATTCAATTAACAATAAGTTTAATCACACAAATAAAATAAAACCAAAATAAAAAGTTCAACAACTAATGTATCACGAATTAATTTAATATGATTTTTTCCTTTAGCTACTTCACAAATTTTCTCTTTAGCCGCTTCGTATGCTAGTCTTTTTCAAACACCTGAAAAATTAAAAAATTGACATTAAATTCATGAAGTAAAAAATTTATATAAAATTATATGAAAAAATAAAATTTTATTCGTAACTTACATCACAAAATCGTCAAGCAATATTACGACCATAAGTTTCCCTAACTATCTTAACACCTCAACGAGTTCTTTCTATAGGCGCGTTGGGCTTTTTGACTTTATCAACATAAGTCTTTCAAAATTTTAAACCCAAAACAACTCCATCAACTTCCTACAATGGATCCGTACTAACAATAATCCCCTCCGCCACATCATATTTTGGAATATTGAAACAAACTAATGATATTTTTCGTCCCAACTACAATAAAAAAAATGAGACATTAAATAGTTTAACAAAGAAAGTTTAACATTTGAACATGTAAAAAAATGAGAATTTGTAAAATATATGAAAGTCTAACAACATCACTCTCGGCTCCAGAATCGGTTCTAAGTTTTGTTTCTTTTCACATGCCACTTGTGCCTAGAAGTTACTTTGTGTAAAATTTGGTGTCAATCGAAATCCATTTAATAACTTTGGACCATGCACAATTTTTTTTCTAAGAAGAACGACATATGCCTACACCTACAACATGTGATAACTCTAGGCTTAGAAATTGGTTTTGAGTTCCGTTTCCTTTCAGATGTCACTTGTGCTTAGAAGTTACTTTGTGTAAAGTTTGGTGTCAATCCGAGCCCATTTGACAAATTTGGACCATGCACAACTTATTTTCTAAGAAGAACAGCTTGCGCATCCACCTACAATAGGCATGACATGATACTGTACAAAAAGTTTTATTGATTAATAAGTTGGTTTTAGTGAACGGAGTAGATGAGAACTTGTCTTCATGCTTAATTTGTGATTTTGATGATCCATCAATCGTTGGGTGCTAAGGAAGGGATACTAATCCACTGTGTTTCCATTGTTGAAGTTTAAACAGCTATTTAATGAAGTAAAGGAGAACGTGTCATTTACAGTTAGGCTGAATTGGGATACTTACTACCTCTTGGCATTGATTTGCCAATGTTCATTATTTCCCAATGCATTTCGGTTGCGGCTATTATATGAAGTTGGCTAGAAAATGTGTCTTTATTGTCGATTTGCATATTTTGAAGAAATCACCTAAGGGATGAAATATATGATGTAATTATTTTCCATTTGAGGTACAATAAGCTGTGGTATGAGGGAGTGTTCATTTGCATTTGAACTAGGCTTGGTAGAAGTTGATGCTTAGAATCTTGTCTTTAAGTGGCCTTGAAAGACCCAGGTTGCTTTTTATCACAATTTCTCATATGCTTAATGCTGCATACCTATATTATGGGGGTTGGTAATGGGGGTGAAATTTTAAGGGGTAGAGAACTATTTTGTTTGGAATGATAAAAAGTTTTGTGGTTTCTAAACTTCTCGTACTAGAATGGTTGGTTGTGCAGTTCCATTAAAGGAAAATATGGAGCTGACGTTGAAGTACGGTTGTTGTTGTCTTTGACTTTGTGTTAATGTATTTCATGCAATGATTTCCTAAAAAAAAAGCATTGAATCAAGTAAATAAATAAATAAACTAATGAAGTTGTATAATGTCTTGGACCATATAGAAAATTACAAACTCCACTATTGGATATCTCTGGATGTATCGAGACATGGTAGGGAGAGACACAAGTTAAGATTCATGAAATTTGTGTTACGACAATTTGATCCTATAATAGAAGCAAATTTGAATTTGAGAAAGAACCCTTGTTCTATTTCTAGTTCAAATTATCTAATAACCATCCGTGGCATTGGGATTTTAGGAGTTTTCAGAAATATTCAAAAATAAGAAAATTCAAAGATGTTTAAAAAATATATTAACACCTTGAAAACTAAATTTTGAAAATCTATTTTTGTTGAAAATGGAGTCACCACTTAATTTTTGAAAAAAATTAAGAAAAATGAAAATGGCTATTAATCTTTAAAACGTTTAACCAGAGAAAGAGGGTTCGGGAGTTAAAGTACGAATCGGATAAGGCGTTAGGCACCCCGTTCGCCCAAACATAAGATTGACATCTACTAATCATCATTGATTTTTTATAAGATTTCTCAAATGCATGCAAATAAAGAAAATAGAAACAAAGAAATAATATTCAAAATCAAATATAAAAAATACATAATATATGTACGTAACACTCCAAATCAAAACAAATAAAATAATTAAATTTTAAATCTTATGACATGCAATTTCTAACTAAAGGATACATGGAGCACATCGACATGCAATATTCACAAAAATAAACTAACTATCATGATTTGCATACAAAAATAAAAACATGCTAAAATTATCTAAATATGAATTGTTACAAAATAAGCTAAACTATTCTAGACATAATTTTGAAGAAATTAACTAAAACATGAATATTATCAAAATAAACTAGATTAACATGATGAATTAATAAAAATAATAATAAAATATGCATGAAAAATTCTAAAAAAAGTTTACAAAAGAAACTTATACTATAAAGAAAAGAGGTTAGAAAAATGCCATTTTAACAAAAAAAAATTAATTTTTTATATTTTATATTTTAAAAGAGATAAAAAATAGTAATAAATAAAAAAGAGAACAAAAGATAAGGAAGTTGCATTTTTAGAAAATATAGCTTAAGAACTTTTTTATAATTTTTGAATTTAACAAAGTAAAAGAAAAGAAAAATGAGATAAGTACTAGAAAAGGAAAGTAAATTACCATTAGAAAGGAAAGAAAAGAAAAATAAATAGAATACTAAGAAGAATAATAAAACACATTAAATGAAAAGGAAGAGAAAAAGGAACATTAAAAGGGAAAAATCTACATTATAAGAAGAAAAGAAAAATAAATAAAATATTACGAGGAAATTAAACTACATTAAAAGAAAATTAAAAAAAATAAAATGAAAAATAAAAGCTTGAAAAGAAATATTAAGCTAAAAAAAACGAAATGAAGTATTAAATTAATGTTACAAGAAAAGAAAATGAAAATGAAATAGAATGCTAGTAAAAAAAATTAAACTAATACTAAAAAGATAAAAAAATTTAACTACAATTATTTAACTCAAAGGTGAAATGTAGTATTAATTACTACATTCACATAAATATAAGTGCACTATTATAACAATTAACAACATTAATTGATTGTAATTGTCAAAACATATTAGCATTATTTAATAAATTAATAAAATAAAAAAAATAACAAATGTGTTAAGTATGAATATGAGGAAATTAATAATGAACAAATTACATAAGGTAACTTGAACAAATTACATAAGGCAACTTAAATAATGAACGAGGTTAATTTCGTAAACAAAAGAAGCATGCAAATTGAAATTGAAAGTTAACCCGATCACTCCAAAAGAGAGAGAATGGAGTTAGAAGGATCGGGAATCCAAACGAGGTACCTAAATAGTCGGGGAATTCTCAAGTCGGGAATGTGCCTCAATGGTCCAATCCTCGAGTGGTGATCCAAGCTAGGGTTGCAATGTTAATGTGGGAAGCTCGAATCTCGATATTTCAACAGGGCTTCGGCATCAGGACTCGGTAACTCGGCAAAGCTTCTCTCACTAACCCTGCCACTTAAATTCTATCATTGAAACCGTACTAGAGGTACGGTATTTATAGAGTTCATCAACCAATGAGAAGCTACCATGTTTTAAAACATGTCATGCCATTTGGAGTTGGCGGTCACCACAATGTAAGTTGGCGGTCGCCATGTTTTTGAAAGGTTCCACAAGGTTCTATTGGCAGACGTCACAATGCAAGTTGGCTGTCAGGCCCCAAAACCCAGGGTCATGTGAAAAGTCACCAAACAACCACCAACACCAATTTTATAAAATTATCGGTTTACATACATTCAAATCCACATGTTGAAATCAAATGAAAACCCAATATGCATCTCAAATAAACAGTAAACATCCTGTAAAAACATGCATAAGTATATCGCCGTAAAGCGTACAAAACCTGCCTTCAGGACCAGGCATACCAAAAAAGAAAACTACCAAAAGTCTTCTGTCATCCGTTATCACGGGCACCACAAGATCTACTCGAGATCATCATCCATGTCCTCACCTAAGCATACAAGCTCAACCATAAAGCTGTAAAGCTCATCGTCCACCCGTGAGCCGAAGTCCAAGAGGAACAGACAATAAAGCTGTAAAGTAGGAAATATGGAACCATAAGCATACAAGCTCAACCACCGGAGCTAAAAAGGTTTTTCATCCCGAAAACCAGCAGTTTTCCATCAGGCTAACACGAGCCTCAAAACTGTTTTATTTCATAAAAACTCCAAATTTTCATCCTCAAAACCATGCATATCATGTAGTGGGAGCTAACTTAATCACAAAGCCAAAAGGTTTTACGTTCTAAAACCCCCAAGTTTCCCACAAACCTCCAAAACAATTTTTTCGTCACACTCGAGCATTTATACAATGCAAAACACATTTTACAGTTGAAGGAAAATAGTAACCAAAACATTATTTTTTCACTCGGATCACACACCAAGGAAAGATAAAAACAGTAAACTATAATAAAACAGTATTCTCCACTCAGGCCACACCGCCAAGGAGAAAAGGTAAAACAGTAATCAAAACATCGTTTCCCTCGCGGAATATACCATCGCATAATAGAAGAATATGATCCTATGTACCGACTCAATCACAAGAGGATAGAGGTAGCAACTATAGACCCATGTTCAGTATCTAAAGCCCAAATATCGTGGGATCGCCTAGATACACACAGGTTCTATACGGAACACCATGAACGTAACCACTCAATTTACGGGTTATGACCCCGAGGGAGCTAAGCACCCATCCGTCTCAATTTACGGGGATTAACCTGAGGGACCTGAGTACCTACGCTGCGCACGTTTCTAGACTTACACCGAGGGTAACTCGTGTCAAATACACGCCATCCCGGTACATCTAAATAATCTTCTAAAAATAGTACCGTAACTCAACTACGAAAATATTTTCTCAAAACAATACATTATACATGTATATAGATCCATCCATCAACATGGAGATCAACAAAATATTTTCAAAATATTTTTCCCCATTTTTAACAAAACAATTCAAACCCTGAGACTCAACACCGAAGGCAAGCTCTAAACCTCCAAAACATAAAATGTTGAGATTTTCATCAAAATCCACCGTTTCCTCCGTTTTCAAGAAAACCCTTTAAAAACCACATTAGCACATGTCATACAGTACTATAAGCCAAGAAAAGCTAATAACATGCTTTCTATCAGAAAAACAAGACTTAAACAGAAAATATAACATTTGATGCATTTTTTACCCGGTGAAAAAGTATAGAATTACATATAACACCCTAGAACAGCAGTAGGGTCTATAATCCTACCTCGGCGAGTCAAAACTCGAAGCCTCAAAAATTAAACCTCGGCAAAACTAAAATCTGTCCAAATATATGCAAAGCCCCCGGCACCAACAGCATGAATCCGCAGTGCGTTCGAGGAATACCAAGCCCCGGGCCCTCAAAATCTAGAAAGAAGGCAGAGAAACGGGAGAGAAAAATCAGATCTGGAGAGCAAAATATCCCAAAATATCTCCATAGTTGGATATTTATAGAGAACGCCAAAAATCCACTGTTCAGTCGACTGAACCCCCAGTTCAGTCAACTGAATGACGCTACTAGAAATGCCAAAAAGCCTAGCCGACAAGGTTCGGTCGGGCGTTCAGTCGACTAAATGACGTTACTGGAAATGCCAAAAAACCTAGCCGACAAGGTTCAGTCGACCGAACCTCCATGTCCAATCGACCAAACTCAAAAAACTCAGTTCAGTCCACTAGGCCAAGCCCCTCAGTCGACTGAACTGCTGGGCAGAGCGTTTTTCTGTGTAAAAATTAATTTTTCAGCCTTTAGCTAAATCAGACAAGCTTCAATGGAACCCGAACATGCGCCAAGGGTGAACTTAAAATATTCCGGAGGTTCCGATATAATTCGAACACTTAATCATTCAAAAATGAATCGGGTCGGGGTCTCACAACTCTCCCCCTCTTAAAGGAATTTCGTTCCTGAAATTCAAAAATGAAACGGGTCGGGGTCTCACAACTCTCCCCCTCTTAAAGGAATTTCGTTCCTGAAATTCAACAGTAAAACTCAAACCAAACACCAACCCATCAACCATCAACAATGTCATATGCAAACCCGGCGATAATGCACCACGACATAAATGCCCCGACAACACTGTACAATAGCAGACGTGCCGCCGCAACTAAAACCCGAAAAAGCATCGTCACAAAACTAATATATAACCGTCGTCACACAAGGCAAACACGGCGTGAAGAATCGAACCCACACAAACTGTACGCACAACCAAGTCCCACTGATATCACTGACATCCAGGAAACTTCCCTGAACCACCGGATCAAAATCCAGCTCACACCGCCAATCCTCAAAACCTGACTCTCGCCACACTCAAACCACTCCGGCGATAAACACATCGCACAAGACCAATCCGCCATGGAACCTTGTCCTAAACACTCTTTATCCCAAAACATAGAGACCACCGCTTTGTTCCTACTGCCACAAACTAACTCAATCACATCTCACCATATACACCAAGGACCATCTCCACAAGTCCAAACACACGTCGTCGAGCCCTGACATCAGTCACATGAAACCATATGCTCCACGCACAACTCTACTCGAGTTCTGATTATCACCAAACGACAACTAACTTTGATACCATATCATCACCCTGTCGATGCCAACATTCCCATCACTGAAGCTGTCATGATACCGATCTACGAGCAACAACACAACCACGTGACTCTAGGGAGAAGCTCACCTACTCACCTGGACATCAAGAACACATCTCAGCAAACCCTCGCACCGTCATTCCCAATATGATCTTTCATCACAAACTACTATTCTCACCCAGGAGGAACATTAGGTGGTACACCATTGTCCTAGACAAGGTCTCACACAACCAAAAATCAATCTAGCATCATAGCCACAAAGCACCTAACTCTAGCAAGTCACCTAACCAAACACGTCACGTCAATAGAACATCTCATAGGTATCCAACAACCTATATCAACCAACTCATAACTGCTGTGCAACAGCACGTCACTGCACATTACTGCACATCTCAATGTCTCGTCATCAGATCACTAATACTGAGGCTACGGACCCACCTCAGATCAAACACGATCTCTGTCATCTGACACGTCAAATGTGATTCTCATAATCCGTCAAGGTGAACAGGTCGACTGACATCTAGCATCAACTCCAACGCAGAACACATGCATCAACCCTTTGAATCCCCAAACTCGTCCGTCGGGTAACCAACCAAGACTTATATCTTACACTCAGCCATGTCCTCACATCCAGAACACACACAGCCCTTTCGTTCCCAACCAAACAATCACGTCGGTCCAAACGGGCCACGCCAACCAAGGCTTCTCCATCATCATACTCTCGGGAACACCGTCCACACAAACAATCGTTATGCCAAAGCACAACACTTACCATAATCAGCAGCCACTCCTCGACTCCAAGAACTCTAAACAGTTCCAAGTCCTCAAACAAGACAAAAGGCCAGACTCACAAAAGTCTACTAGAAACCCACCACACGCATATCACAGCCGCACTGCTCTGAAAAAATTTCCGCTCTTCCATGAGCTAGAAGCACAACCACATACACACACAACGGTCGTGGATCCTCAACTGATCACTGCGAAAGAACTTTACGTCTCGATCCTCACATGGATCATCACAAGCACTCCTGTCTACCACCCGAATCTCACATGGATCACAATCCAAATGGTTCAACCATACGTTGAAACCACAAAGGATTAGTCCAACCATCACCCAATCACAGCAATAGAAGTTCCCGAGTCAGAACACGATCACAACACGGATCATATCACGAGTCACAACACAAGTCATAACACAAGTTACAACGCGGGTACCGTTTCGCTGAGATTTCATAGTCTCTAAACACAACTAAACCTGAACCAACCAAGAACCTGGCATCTCCATCCAACCGAGATGAAACAACTCGCACCAGACAGTCGTCTACAAGAAAACTCTCTCTCCTTCCATCCAAAGAAAAGAAAAAGGGCCAACGAGAAATCACAACTAAACCTCAGCGTACTGCGAATACTCATCAACACTTAGCCCCTAAGAACTCTGCAAGTCCTACCTCGAGCCCACATCGACTACAGTCACACAGCTGCTGTCAACCACGATCACGATACTCAGATCATCCGCTACACCAAGCTCTCAATCCTCAGACCTTAGGCACGCACATGAACATCATCAATCCGCGCACCAGGTATCACACATCCCACAGCGCTCAAAACCTCTCTTCAGAAGGTTGCACTTACTCACCTAACTCCTTCTAGGCAAACCACAATCACGTCACAGCCTCGAGCTCACTGTCCAAGTCACAGTGTCAAACAAAAGGAACTCAATTTTGAGACCTTTCATTTCGAGTTACTAATAACTCCCACAACCATGCAGACGCCTTGCGCACTTCCGCTCTCAAAGCACACATCGATCACAAGCATCGTACTCTACAATTTCTCACCTATCACGTTAGGCCAGCCAAACCACATGGTACATTGCTGAACCTCCACACTTCGTTCCCATAGGCAAACAACATACCCATTTCTGAACCTAAGATGGAACACAAACAACCTCCAGACATATCCTACCCAAGATACGTCATCTCAACACTAAACCAACCACATGAACCTCGCACGGTTCCCAAATGCGATCTCCTATTCACTCGGATATCGACCAAACCACTGTCGGAATCTCACAAAATCGATACTCGTCACAGGAGCCCTTACACATTCCCATACAGCCATAACCCATGCTCTTCCTAGCATATCTATAATTCATACTCGTTCCCATATCCTTGAGCTCACTCACTCTGAACTCAATTTTCAAACCTCAAAAAGTAAACAACGTCTAAGGTCATCAGACTACTCTGACTGCCAAAAATATCCTACTGATCACTATCGATATCCTAACTACCAGGGAATATCTCTAGAACTACACGTTCTGCCATCTCAATATACGCTCGGCCAAGGATCTCTACGCTCCCATCCACCATGTTTTCGTCTATACCCCATCCCGAGTACACGGGTCAAGACATAGCATGGCTCATGACGTATCTAATCCAACACACGGCCAGAACCACGTATACTAAGACTCTAAAGGAATTATCACTATCCCTAATCCAATCACATCGACTGATTTCCTAGGGTCCCCAACACCCCATCACCTCGACTCACAAGATCAACCATAGCACAACTCCGACATCCACTAGCCTACTCTCAAAGGGAGCCAGTTACTATAACCAAGCCACCAACTAGGCTCCATCTGCACCTAAACAAACACTACTCGTACTAACACCTAACAGATACAAACTGAGGTCAACCTCGCACGACTGAACCCAACTCACTGATGAGTTTCACAACATACCAAGCAATCGACGCTCAACCCATAACCTTTCTTCTGCAACTAATAGCAACCGAGTCGCATAACCAAGACCCAAACCACAGCCTCGTCGCCTCTAAGTGTATACAGGTCGTATATGAAGAAAGCATGAAACACAACAACTTAAGATTGATCTATCATGTCACTTCTTCCACATACCACATAATCATGCTAACACATAGCCACAACGATCATGCAAATACAACACCAATACCGAGGAGAACCGACAAGAATGACGCGTCACTTTGGGTAACCTACTCAGATCCCTGCTAAAAATTGCGTCCATGAAACGCGTTTTTAACTTGGCTCCCAAGTCTGTCAATCCAAACACGAGACTGATCAATCCTAAGGTCCAACCTCCATACTCACATATACACAACATACTCCAAACACAAGCAACCAAGCACACACGCATCCTCAAAAGGTAACACACCCTTTTCCCACGGCTCATAGGTATTCAAACCCAGAGCTCTGATACCAATTTGTCACACCCTAAAACCCAGGGTCACATGAACAGCCACTGAACAACCACAAACACCAGTTTTATAAAAATATAGGTTTTCATGCATTCAAATTCACCTGTTAAAATCAAATAAAAACCCAATATGCATCTCTCATAAACAGTAAACATCATGTAAAACATGCATAAGTATATCGCCGTATGACGTACAAAACCTGTCGTCAGGACCAGGCATACCAAAAAGGAAAACTACCAAAAGTCTTTAGTCATCCGTTATCACGGGCACCACAAGATCTACTCGAGATCATCCTCCATGTCCTCACCTGAAAAAAGTTTTATACAGAAAAATTCCACCCGTGAGCCGAAGCCCAATAAGAGCAGACAATAAAGCTGTAAAGTAGAAAATATGCAATCATAAGCATACAAGCTCAACCACAGGAGCTAAAAAGGATTTCCATCCGAAAAACCAACAGTTTTTCATCAGGCTAACACGAGCCTCAAAACGGTTTTATTTCATAAAAATCCCAAATTTCCATCCTCAAAATCATGCATATCATGTAGTGGGAGCTAACTTAACCACAGAGCCAAAAGGATTTACGTCATAAAACCCCCATGTTTCCCACAAACCTCCAAAATAATTTTTCCTTCACAACCGAGCATTTATAAAATGCAAAACACATTTTACAGTTGAAGGAAAATAGTAACCAAAATATTACTTTTCCACTCGGATCACACACCGAGGAAAGATAAAAATAGTAAGCTGTAATAAAACAGTTTGCTTCACTCAGGCCACATCGCTGAGGAGAAGAGGTAAAACAGTAATCAAAATATCGTTTCCCTCGCAGAATGTACCATCGCGAAATAAAAGAATATGATCTTATGTACCGACTCAATCACAAAAGGATAGAGGTAGCAACTATAGACCTCTACCCAGTATCTAACCCCCAGATATCGTGGGATCACCTAGATACACATAGGTTCTATACGGAGCACCATGAGCGTAACCACTCAATTTACGAGTTATGACCCCGAGGGAGCAGAGCACCCATCTGTCTTAATTTACGGGGACTAACCCGAAGGACCTGAGCACCTACGTTGTGCACGTTTTTAGACTTATACCGAGGGCAACTTGTGCCAAATACACGTCATCCTAGTACATCTAGATAATCTTTTAAAAATAGTACCGTAGCTCAACTACGAAAATATTTCCTCAAAATAATACATTATACATGTATATAGATCCATCCATCAACATGGAGATCAACAAAACATTTTTAAAATATTTTTCTCCATTGTTAACAAAACGTTTCAAACACTGACTCAACCCCGAAGGCGAGCTCCAAACCTCCAAAACATAAAATGTTGAGATTTTCATCAAAATCCACCTTTTTCCTCCGTTTTCAAGAAAATCCTTTGAAAACCACGTTAGCACATGTCATACAGTATTATAAGCCAAGAAAAGATAACAATATGCTTTCTATCAAAAAAAACAAAGCTTAAACAGAAAATATGACATTTGATGCATTTTCTACCCGGTGAAAAAGCATAGAATTACATATAGCACCCTAGAATAGCAGTAGGGTCTAGAATCCTACCTCGGCGAGACAAAACTCGAAGCCTCAAAAATCAAACCTCGACGAAACTAAAATTTGTCCAGATATATGCGAAGCCCCCGGCACCAACAGCATGAATCTGCAGTCCGTTTGCGGAATACCAAGCCCCGGGCCCTCAAAATCTAGAAAGAAGACAAAGAAACACGAGAGAAAAATCAGATCTAAAGAGCAAAATATCCCAAAATATCTCCACGGCTGGATATTTATAGAGAATGCCAAAACTTCACTGTTCAGTCGACTAAACCCCCAGTTCAGTCGACTAAATGGCGCTACTAGAAATGCCAAAAAGCCTAGCCGACAAGGTTCAGTCGATCGAACCTCCATATCCAGTCGACCGTACACAAAAAACTCTGTTCAGTCGACTGGGCCAAACCCCTCAGTAGACCGAACTGCTGTGTAGATCATTTCTCTGTGTAAAAATTGATTTTCCAGCCTTTAACCAAATCAAACAAGCCTCAATGCAACCCGAACACACGCCAAGGGTGCACTTAAAACATTTCGAAGGTTCTGAGATAACTCGAACAGTTAATCATTCAAAAATGAATCAGGTCGGGGTCTCACATTGGCCGTCGCTGGTTTGGAGATGGCGGTCGCCACTTTTGGAAAGGATTTCCAAAAGGTTCTATTGGCGGTCACCGTAATGAACATAGCGGTCGCCTTACTTGGACAGCAAGTTTCGAAGTTCTGACAAAATTTCTTTGGTTTGAAGGTTCTGGGTTCAAATACCGAGCTAAAATCACTTTTTGAGGATCGAACTGAAGTACCATTCCATCTGTTTTCATCATCGGATTCACCTAATATTAGGCAAAGTCAAATTGGGGTGTTTATAGTTGCCCCTCTTTGATATAACTTGCATAGCAATGCGTGGAGCATGTTATATCAAAGACCCAGAGACAACAGCCATTTGACCGAGCCGTCAATCTTAGGCCACAAACACACAAGCTTGCATATGATGTTTGTCGTACTCGAATTTTAATCGAGCTACCTACGTACCCCTTCGTTAGGGATCTGACCAAAACGTCGTTCACGGGGCAAAATGCAGAGATGTGAGATAAGATACATGGTGCAAATGCCAACATGATGCAAATGTTAACACGATGCAGATGCTGGTGTGATTGAACAAACCCTAAAGATCGAGTTAAGATCTAAAAGGAGTACGGGTGAGTCAAAGATCGAGTAAAGATCTAAGAACTTGGCTGGGGGTAAAGTAACTACAAGGATCGAGTTAAGATCCAAGAAATTATCTTAATCGTGAAAGCAATTGATCAGTCGAGTTAAGACCTCGCAATTTCGGAGTGAAAATGGGATAAAAATAATTAAAAGCCAAGTTACGGTTTAAAATTAAATTTATTGAAAAGAAAATCACGAATTAATAGGTCAAGTTAAGACCTAAACATTCAGAATGGGGCATGGGATAAAAATATTAAAAATTAAATTTAAAATAAATCACGCACAAAATTTTCTTGAAATATTTTGGAAAACACCCAAAATTTTATTTTTGAAAAATCCCACCTAAGAAAAAAATTATTACTATTTTGTTGAAAATCATTTTTGCTAAAAATAAATAAAACTTATGAAGTTAAAACACAAAAGGAAACTAATACCAAAATAAGCATACTAAAAGAAAATAAAACAAAAAAAATATCAAAAATCCCAAATAGCCCCTTTCAAAACCCCAAAACTTTAAGATGATATTCTGATATGACGTGTGACCTTCCGAAACCTGGGGGCCACCGAGACCAAATCCGTTTAACGCGGCGGTCGCCAGATAAAAACCCTCCAAACATGGCGGTCGCCATGTGTCTTTTGGGAAACTTGGCGGCCGCTAACATGTGACATGGTGACCGCCATGATGAAGCGCGCATAACGCCCCTAGGTCGCGCGGGTGTGGTTCATTCCTCTCATTCCATTCTCTCTATAACCTTTTACTCTCTCTCAGTTCTCTCTCAACCCTCTCTCAGTTCCTTTCAACCCACTCTTGCTTCCTTTGCTTCCAAGCCTTTTCACACGATGTTTAGACTGTTTTTCGTGATTCCATTCTTCTTCATAGCAGGCCAAGGCCATGGGGATGATGACTTGGGGGCGCGATAAGGCCCCTCCGCTGCTAAGAGTTCTTCCACGAGGACTCTCAGAGGTTCGGCTTCCAGTCTTTCCGCCGGCGGGGTTACATCCACGCAGCCTACTACCGGGATAGACACCCTTATTCTCGAGGCAGAGCATACCTCCCACCGAGCTGCTGAGGAGGCACGGGCAGCTGCTGAGGCACAGGCTACTGCTAACGCTGCTGCTGAAGATGCCATGGCCGATTTCTTGGACTCCAATGCTGGAGAGGGCCACCCAGCTCCTTTTGATCCTCATACTTACGCTCCAGCACCCTATCGCATGGTTCCATGCGGGATGAGATGCTACAAGCCTCCCACCGATGCCGTTGCAGCTGACATTCTTCTGCGGGAGCCAGACCACCACAATTCTCGCCGGCGACCTTCGGTATGTATCCTTTTCTTACCATTTTAATACCAAAGCATGTTTTTATGATATATCAAGCGTAGACACATGCCTAAGATCCCCCATATGGTGATTTAATATGATGATGATAAATGATG
Source organism: Heliamphora exappendiculata (assembly GCA_034768845.1). NCBI lineage: Eukaryota > Viridiplantae > Streptophyta > Magnoliopsida > Ericales > Sarraceniaceae > Heliamphora > Heliamphora exappendiculata. The sequence goes on along the minus strand of JAOTRH010282540.1, from coordinate 21,739 downwards.
ACTTATTTTGATGATGGTGTGATTGATGATATGGATTTGAACAAATAATGAAATAGGCAATTATTTTAGTGAAAAGTACAAAATAAAGGCTTGTAATTTTATTTTTTTTTTTAGGAAAAATATAAAAATTAAGGGGGTTTTGTTTTTGTTTTTGGGGCATGAAAACTGAAAGGTAATTTTTATCAAAAATCCAAAATTAGAGGCAATTTTGTCAAAAGATTTAGGGCGAATTTTTCCAAAATCACAAATTCAAGAAATCTAAGGGGTATTTTCAAATTTTAGAAAAATCCTAGAAAATGGGATAAATTTTTAGAAGAATCCTAATTTTTTTTTTAGAAAAATCCTAAGAAAATATTTTAGAAATTCCTAGACAATTAAGAAAAATTTTGAAAATTCTTAGAAAAATTTTCGACAAATCCTAGAAAAACATTTCAGGAAATCCTAGAAAAAATTTTAGAAATTTAAAAAAAAATTTAAAAAAATCTGGAACTTTTTAGAAAATCTTAGAAATTTTAAGAAAATTCTAGAAATTTAAGGAAAATTTTAAGAAAACTCTTGAAAAATTTTAAAAATTTTTAAAAATTTTAGAAATATCCTTCTAAAAGATTGGGGTAAATTTTCAAAGATTCGTAAAAAATTTATCCTAAAATGTTAGTGCAAAATGAGCAAAACACAAATATCAAAGAGATGAGAGATTTTTTTTATATTCTTTTTAGTATTATTATTTTTTTATTATATATATTTTTTTTTTTGTATTTTTTGTATTTTTGAAAAGAATTTGTATCTCAAAATGATAGAGTTTTGCCTGGCACGCCAGGACTTTAGGGTTCCTAGTCTTTTACTAAGACGTGCAAAAACGAAAGTATCGTCACTTACACACGAATCAAGGGTTATGTGCCGAATGATCGTTACTTACACACGAATCTAAGGTTAGAGAGATTTGCCTGGTTTACGAGGGCTTGAGGTGCCTAGTTTTTTAGGGCTTAAAAGAACCGAAGGGTCGTCACTTACACATGAACCTAGGGTTCGAAAGATTCGCCTGGTTTATCAGGGCTTGGGGTGCATAGTTTTCTAGGGTTTGAAAGAATCGAAGGGTCATCACTTACACACGAACCTAGGGTTAGAGAGATTTGCCTGGTTTACCAGGGCTTAAGGTGCCTAGTTTTCTAGGGCTTGAAAGAACCGAAGTGTCGTCACTTACACACGAATCTAGGGTTAGGGTGCCTAATTTTCTAGGGCTTGATAGAGCCAAAGGGTCATCACACACAAACCTAGGGTAGAAAGGTTTCTCTGATTTATAAAGGCTTGGTAGAATCGAAGGGTCGTCACTTACACACGAACCTAGGGCAAGATGGTTTGCCTGATTTATCAGGGCTTGGTAAAACCGAATGGTCGTCACTTACACACGAACCTAGGGTTAGAGAGATTTGCCTAGTTTACCAGGGCATAGGGTGCCTAATTTTCTAAGGCTTAAAAGAACCGAAGGATCGTCACTTACACACGAACCTAGAGTTAGGGTGCCTAGTTTTCTAGGGCTTGATAGAACCGAAGGGTCGTCACTTACACACGAACCTGGGGTAGGAAGGTTTACCTGATTTATTATGGCTTGGTAGAACCGAAGAGTTGTCACTTACACATGAACCTAGGGTAGCAAGATTTGCCTGATTTATCAGGGCTTAATAGAACCGAAGGGTCGTCACTTACACACGAACCTAGGGTTAGAGAGATTTTTCTTGTTTACCAAGGCTTGGGGAGCTAAGTTTTCTAGGGCTTGAAATAACCAAAGGGTCGTCACTTACACACGAACATAGAGTTAGAGAGATTTGCCTAGTTTACCAAGGCTTAGGGTGCCTAGTTTTCTAGGGCTTAAAAGAACCGAAGGGTCGTCACGTACATACGAACCTAGGGTTAGAGAGATTTGCCCAGTTTATCAGGGCTTAGGGTGTCTAGTTTTCTAGGGCTTGAAAGAACCGAAGGGTCGTCACATACATACGAACCTAGGGTTAGAGAGATTTGCCCAGTTTATCAGGGCTTAGGGTGTCTAGTTTTCTAGGGCTTGAAAGAACAGAAGAGTCGTCACTTACACACGAACCAAGGGTTTTTATTACTTCCATATATTTTTCTACACTTTACTTATTTGACATATTCTCTGCTTGTTTTCTTCTCTTCAGGCCAGTCATTATGTCCGTGGCTTCGAAAATTCTGCCCCTGGGGTGGTGTTAGAGTGGTACGATGCCCTCCTTGCTCCTAGCCGTGCTTACATCGATGCCTCTAGTTTTGCTCGGTTCATACCCCTATTGGGTAGGACGAGCAACGACCGGGTATGGTTGACAGTTCTGGCGGAGCAGTGGTGGGATACCTCCAACACTTTCCACTTCACTACTTTTGAGGCTACCTTAATGCCTCTAGATCTCTCTCTTATCACGGGCATCCGAGTTGGTGGGGACTCTATTCAATTTGATCCCACCATTGCACAGTCTGCTGGTGCCCTGATGTACTTTCTTAGAGCTATTCTCGTGCAGATGGACCGCGATCGGGTCAGATACACATGGTTCTTTGACCGCTTCAGGCATTTTCAGTGCACCGAGCCCCACCACTTTGAGTGGGTCACCCAGGAATTCTTTATGTATATGTTTGGTACCTCCTTATTTTCGAACAAGGAGAATACCGTACATTTGCACTACCTGGGTTCCCTTTCTCGCCTCGACCGCGTTGCTACATTCAACCGGGGAGGAGCCGCTCTTGCTACTCTCTACAGCTTTATGCAAACTCTGACCCAATTTTCCTAGGAGCTTAGCATCGGGGGACACTAGAGGGTCTGTGAGGTATGGCTTTAGTTTCTGCAGTTTTTCATTCATTTTTGTTGTCTGTTATCATTTTCCTGCTGACATCTTCCTCTTTGCAGTTGTGAACCTACGAGTTTTTTGGGCTTCATGTTCCGGTGAACTCCTCAGCTGACCCTTCAGTCATTCCCCGTGCAGCCCGGTGGTCCCGAGGGCTGAAGGAGAAGAAGGCTGATGGGAAGGATATCGACTGGTTTCGAGTATCGCTGGACCGGCTGACCCCTGACCATGTATCTCTATTTACTGCATATTATTTTGTACACTACTTCCTGCATTATACCACTTACTGCACAGTTCTTTGCACCGTTCACTGTATACTATTCACTGATCATTGCATTTATCGATTACTATATACTGCGTTGTTCACTGTATTCTACAGGTTCACTGGGATGTCTGGCAGGGGGTAGAGGATTGGGCCTACACAGACCTGATGTTCAGCCGTGACATTGCCGCGAGATGTATCTTGCTGGAGGGTCCATTTAGACGTGAGTACTATCTAGGAGAGCGAGTGGTTCTCTAGTCACTCGGCCTTAGTCACTTTTGGATCCCAGTGATCCCTCCAGTCTGCATGTGCCAGACTGATCATCTAGGCCGGGTAGATCTTTTATTGGAGCTGGTGGGGACTCCTATTGCAAAGTCGCTAGTGGCCTAGGGAGACTACACAGCCTGGGCTCGAGCACATCTGTTGGGACCTTAAGGACCCGGCCCGGCTTCCCCTGGTGGCAGGAGGAGAGGACAGCCGCCGGAGGTTGCTAAGGCTGGTGCTGCTGCGGTTGGAGCTGTTGGTGATGATGCCGCAGCTGAAGGGATGAGGGACCCCAAAATCCTGTGGGAGATTCAGACAGTAGCATACGGCTACCCCATCCCTCTTCCCGTTCCCATTCCGCCAGCACCTAAGTTCAGGGCTGAGCTCAATCAGGTTTGTCTTTGTCCTTTCTCCTTTTATTTGGTTGCTTTCTTTGTTTTGTTTACTCAAACCACCTAACTTTCTTTTTACAGGTTAACTAGGCGTGACTAGATCATATGCTGCTGGTCTTTATAGGTCAGAGAGCACTGATCCGTAGCTTGATGCTTCTGTACGAGCGACCGGCATCACTTTTACCCCAGCGGCTATAGTAAGTGTCCTCATAACTCTTTTCAACCTTTCTATACCTTTTTCTGTACTCTGTTCTGATTCTTATTTTCTTCTGACAGCCTCCGATACTAGCTGATGGCATAGTGCCACCGCAGGCTTCGGTTAGGTCGCTTGCTCCAGCCCCAGCCCCGCTTCGAGGTGTGGTTCTTAGGCAACTTCTCGGGCTCGTTCTAGAGGATTAGTCTCATCTGCTCGGAGCTGGTCCATAGTTGTCTCTTCCTCTGGCAGTGATGATGGCGATGACTTTGACAACCTCTTCGAGGATGATAGCTCGAAGGAGGCCGGCCCTTTCTCTCGCCGAGTCCGCCCGAGGCACACCTAAGAGAGAGAGCTTCCCTCATTTTCCCTAGTTTTATTTATCTTCTGCTACACTTATTTTGATGGGCTTGCGTGCCCCAATTTGACACATTTTTACAAATTTACCTGCTACATGGGTCTGTGTGCCCCAATTTGCTGTTTTATTGGGCCTGGATGCCCCGATTACATTTTGATACATTCTGATGTATTTTGGGCCTTTGTGCTATTTATTACTTCACATGTTCATCTTTCTTTTTATTTACTGTTCAAACTATCTTGGATGCATAATACAAATGTCAAGACTTACAGAGAATGCAAAAACCACCAACTGATAGATGCATTCCAATTTTTAACAAGGCGGTCACCATAATTGACATGGCGGTTGCCATTTCCAAAAATGCTTACATGGGGGTCGCCAGTTACAACATGGTGGTCGCCTAGTTAAAGGGCAGATGTCACTGTAGTATGCTTTTTAGAGTTGGCGATTGTCGTATCTAAAGTGGCGGTCGCCACCGTGAACCTCCATTTTGTCAAAATTTTGATTTTTTGCCCTTTCTTACCTTACAAATACAGCCCTGAAGAACCTATTTTCTATTCTTCTTGCTCAGATGGCTAATCCCCTTTCTTCATGGATTGTGGCATTCTCTCATGTTGAACGTTTAAACTTCGCCCCTTTCGGTATCAACTCCTTATTTTCTCTCATGGCCATAAAGATTGATGAGCCTTTACTGAACACAGCTGCTCAGCTGTGGGACCCGCAATCCCACGTCTTTTGGTTCGACCTTGAAGAGCTATGCCCCACCGTGGAGGAGTTTGCTGCTATTTTGGATTTGGCCCCGCGAAGCTCCGTCGTGGTTTCCACTTTCTTTCTTTCAACCCATCAGCAAGTGATACAACTTTGTGGTCTATCTAGGATGGAGGCCTCTCTTCTGACACAAGATGACTGTCTTGACATACCCTGGATCATTGACAGATTTCGTCCTATTAGTGACCTTAGTGACCTTAGTGACCTCAAATTTTAGTTGTGGCGACGTTATGCTCTTTGCTTCTATTTTCTTGCCCAATACCTTCTCGTTCCATCTGATGGGCGAGTTAGCTGTGCATTGGTTGACATTGCCGGTTAGATGTGGATGGGGAGGGATTTTGTGCCACTTGTCTTGGCCGAGACACTACTGGGCCTAGATGTTGTTCATCGTGGTGATACCACTACTTTTGCTGGCATCTCCTGCTCCTTTAGGTAGATTCAAACCTTTCCCTTTATCAGACTTGTGTCATACTGCAAAGCTCTACTCTCACTGATCTAACGTTTTGTTGTAGATCTAGCTAATGGAGAAGGTTAATCTTCTACAAAAACCACCCACCAATAGACACAGTGCTACAGCTTTCCTGTACCACCCTTGTTATCAGATATGTAGTACCGAAGTAGCCTGGCGATAGTACCACTCTTCTCTGACTGACCCAGATATTACCTGGTAGTGCCCCTGGTGGCGGATTCTTGTCATGACTTTGACTACTATGGATCATCTGGGTGTTCTGCTAGTCGGTCTATGTCGGACTACTTTCTATTACCCCCATCGGATCATGCGGCAGTTCTATCGTAGTCAGATCATTTTTCCCAGTATTCGAGGCCGTCTATTCTCATCTGCGTTGCGGGCTCCATTTCTAACACTGTATCAGGATGTCTGGCCTTCTCATTCACGTATGGAAATGCAGGAGATGTAATGTCCCGATCTTTCTGATGAATACAAGACATGGCTGATGAAGGATTAGGAGAAGAAAGATAAAGAAGAAGGAAAACAAGCAACAAAAATGAGAAGAATTTGAGGCTTCCTACTTTGCCTTAAAGATTTCACAACTTTTTTTTTCGTTTGTAGAGTTTGGGACTTACATGCCCTTCCTTTACTTTCAAAAACTCTGTAACTCTGATCAAAGTAATGAAAACTATTGCTTTTATGTTTAAGAAGGTTCAAATTTATCCAAAGTTTTTTCAATTTGTTATCAAAATTCAAAGATACACTTGCATTGGTCTTACTTTGATTCGAAATGGTTTAGAACGCAAAAAAAGGCCGGACTTCTCAAAAGAAGCTACATACGTATCCCAAAAAGATGAAATCGGGCCATGACGTAGTTCGGGCTCGGTTTATTCTCGGGTATTAACGCTCTCTTTTTTGGGATGCCTTAACTTCTGCCAAGGTCGCTCTTTCGGGTTTTCAGCCTTGCGGGCTTCTCTAACTTTTGCCTGAGTTTCCTTTTCGATTTTTAACTCAGCGAGTTTTTATTTTATTTTTATTTTTACCTCAAGGGTAGTACTTTTAGAGTTGATCGAGGTTAACTGGAGTGGAGAACACATTTTCATCCAAATCCATAATAATAACTGCACCACCTGTCATGATGGTTTTAATGAGAAATGGTCCGGACCAGTTTAGCTTGAACTTACCTCTCGGGTCAAAGATAGGAGCTTTGATTTCTTTGAGAACCAAATCTTCTTCTCAGAGATCCCGGGTTTTGACCTTCTTATTGAATGCTCGAGCTATCCTCCTTTGATAACTTTGTACATGAAGCAGAGCCTACAGTCTTCTTTCATCAAACAAGAGCAATTCTTCCATCTGGTTCCTCTGCCATTCTTCTTCTGAAATACTGGCCTCGGCTACTACTCTTAGTGAAGGAATTTCCACCTCGATTGGAAGTACAACTTCCATCCCGTATACTAAAGAGTATGGCGTAGCTCCTGTTGAGGTTCTGATCGACGCTCTGTATCCCCAAAGTGCAAATGGTAGATGTTCCGGCCAATCCTTGTGTGAGTTAATCGTCTTTTTTAGAATTTTCTTGATATTCTTGTTTGCTGCCTCGATTGCCCCATTGGTCTGCGGCCGATATGGTGAGGGCTTGTGCCACTATTCAGTATTCCTCGAAAAGATCCAAGACCACTTCTTGGAAATGCAAGCCATTATCTGATATAACCTCGTGGGGGACCACGTACCAACAGATGATGTTTTGCTTAATGAATTTAGCAACATGGGAGGCTTTCAATACTGAGTAGGAGGCTTCTTCCACCCACTTGGTAAAGTAGACAATGGCCACTATGATGAACTCGTGCTAATTTGACGCCTTCGGTGTTACCTTACCGATCACATCAATGCCCCATACCGAGAAAGGCCATGATGACGTCAGGTTATAAAACTGAGCTGGGGGAACGTGCATGAGATTTGCATGAATCTGACATTTGTGGCATCTCTGTATGAATAGTATACAATCTATTTCCATCATCATCCAAAAGTATCCTTGTCGTAGGATTTTCTTGGCTAACATATTCCCACTCATGTGCGGCCCAAAAACTCCCGCGTGTATTTTTTTCATCAATTCTTGACCTTTTTCATTGTTGATGCACAGCTTGTTAACCCCAGAATGCCCTCGTTTGTATAGTCTACCACCGCAAATGACAAACTACGCAGATAATCGTCGTATCGCCCTTTTGTCCTTTTTGTTAGCAAACTTGGGGTATTCTCCTTTTTCCACGAAATTCTGAATATCAAAATACCATGGAAGGTCGTGAGTGCTTTCCTCGATTGCGGTTGTTACCTCGTATGCCGGCTTTCTCTTCTGTTCAATTATCAAAGGCCTCCTTCGAACCCCAGATGGTATGTCAATCATGGATGCTAAGGGGGCTAGTGCGTCGACGAACTTGTTCTGCAGTCTTGACACGTGGGTAAATATCACTAATTCGAAACACGGTATTAGTTTCTCTAGCTCTTGATGATGGAGAATCAAGGTTAAGTTCTTAACCTTCCATTCTCCTTTCGCTTGCGAAATCACCAATGCTGAATCTCCGATGACTTTCAGCTTCCTTGTCCCCAGTTCTAAGGCTGCCTCCAATCCAGCTAAACATGCTTCATACTCCCCCTGATTGTTGGTAACTTCAAAATTTAGCTTCAAAGATAATGGAACGTGTGATTCATCGGGACAAGAAGGACTCCTATTCTATAGTCATACTGATTGGATGCGCCATCAAAATATAGAGTCCACTTGTCATCCATGACTTTCATCAGTTGTTCATCAGGAAACTAGAACTCTGTGTCTTCACCTCCTTCAACTAGTTGATCAGCCAGGAATTTTTCCACTGCTCTGCCTTTGACTGACTTTCGGGTGATGTATCTGACGTCGAATTCTGATAACAATAGCAACCATCAAGCCAACCTTTCTATTAGTGTCGACTTTTCAAATATGTATATTAACGGGTCCATTTGGGAGATGATATTCATTGTGAAAGATAGCATGTAATGCCTTAGTTTTCAGGAAGCCCAGACCAAAGCCCAACATGTCTTTTCCAGTGGTGTGTATAGTATCTCTGATCCATCATCTTTTTTCTTAAGTAGTAGACAGCCTTTTCGATTCCAGTTTCACCCTCTTGCGCCAACATACATCCCATAGCCAAATCAGTCACTGACAAAAAGAGGATCAGTGGCCTATCAGGTTCGGGAGGAGTTAGGACAGGTGGATTATTCATATACTGTTATACGGCATAAAAGGCATCTTGGCATTTCAAATCCCATTCAAATTCAACTCCTTTCTTTAACAAACGAAAGAGTGGCTCACAAATAGTTATTAGTTTTGCAATAAACCGGTTCAAACTGTATTTTACCCAGAAAGTCCCTGACTTCTCGTTCGCTCCTTGGAGGAGGTATTTTCAAGATTGCCTTGATCTTTGAATGATCCACTTCAATACCCCATTGAGTGATCATAAATTCAAGCATTTTTTCGGTAGCAACTCCAAAGGCACACTTTTGCGGGTTGAGTCGCATCTTGTACTTTCGAATTCTTTTGAAGAACTTTTATAGTGCTATGATGTGACCATCCCGATCCTTGAATTTGACTATCATATCATTCACGTATACTTCAACCTCCTTATGTATCATGTCATGCAGTAAAGTAGTGGCAGCCCTTTGATAGGTTGCCACTGCATTCTTCAAGCCAAACGGCATTACATAATAACAATAGGTGTCCCAAGGCGTGGTGAACGAGATCCATGAGAATTTGGTTATACCCAGAGAAGCCGTCCATGAATAACAGCAAAGCGTTCCCCGCTGTACTATCTACTAAGACATCGATATGTGGTAATGGAAAATCGTCTTTCGGGCTAGTCTTGTTGAGATCCTAAAAATCCACGCAGACTCGGATACGTCCGTCCTTCTTTAAAACTGGCACAATGTTGGCTACCCATTTCGGATACTCAGTTACCATGAGAAATCCTGCATTAATCTGTTTAGCAATCTCTTCTTCGACCTTCAGAGCCCATTCTTTCCGGATTCGTCTTAATTTTTGTTTGACTAGTTTGGCGTCAGGATATATAAAGGGATATGGTGCTGGACAATGTCAGGATCAATTCCGGGCATATCCCCATAAGACCATGTAAATACATCTTTAAATTCTTTTAATAAAATTATTAATTGTTCTTGTTCAACTAAGGATAAAGAAGAACCAATTTGAACATTTTGCGGGTTATTTTCATTACCCAAATTTATTGACAAGCTTTCTTCAATTATAGGTTGGGCACGTATTTCTTTTTCTCTTTTTATTAAAAGCTTTATTTCTTCGAGGATATCCCCGTTGAATTCAAAATCGTCGGAAAGCGTATGAAATAAATCAAACAAAGCAGAGTAACCGGAAATTTTGTTCATTTTATTGAAGGAAGAAGGAATTACAAACTCAAAAGCGTAAACAGAGGGGAGGTGCATAAACAGACGTGCCCTCCACCACAGACTCATACTCGGACTCAGAACAGACAATATGTACATCAGATGACTCGATGGTCTAATTCTTTACTTCTTTTGCAGTTGCATCAACAATGAGCTTGGTACAATCGGCTGGTGCGCTGAAGCCCATCATGAAGCAGTCCGAGTCGGTTACTTGCAGCTGTGCCATCTTTTCATTGAACAGCACTCCCATGTCGGTACCATCAAGCTTGTCGACCCAATCTTCCTCTTAAGGTTTTTCCTCTTCTGTATCGAACAACTGATGGCCAAAAAAGATCTCCAACCCTGGCAGCTTTTGATTGGTTTCTTCGTCGATCCATGGTTCTGGAAAGCCGCAGTACGGGAAATCTCCCCCCTCTTTGGCAAAGTACCCATTAAGCGTTCCAGAATAATTGGCCTTTCGTCCCCTCTAAGGCCCTTCCAAATCTTCATCCGTTGGCTCATACCCAAGGCCAAAATGGTGTGAAGTCGGCAATACCTGAATGGGTTCCGAGATTCCCTACTGCTTACGTCCTAATCCCATCCCAGGGAAAAAGGATATTTTTTTTATCATTGTTACAGCCCGCGGGTTGATGTATATTTTCTCCTCACTCATTAACATTTAGATGGCCTGCTCTTCATCAAATCGGAAACCATTGAGCGAAACATCATCTTCACTATGTTGTACTCCCAACAGAGTTGAGCTCTCTTCTCTTAGGGGATGAATGTTGTCTTCTTCGTGAATAGTTAGAATTGCCCCATTTCTTATCAGTTTCAGTTTCTGATGGAGAGTCGATGGTACAGCCTAAACACTTGGGTCATGCAACTAGGGTCTATCCAATAACAAGTTAAAAGACGCCGGTACATCTAGTACATGGAACTCGATCGACGTTTCCAAGGGCCCTACTAATATTGCAAATGACACAAGTCCCAATACGTCCCTCCTTGTGTTGTCATAAGCCCGGACTCCTTGATTGCTCGGTGTGAAGTGCTCCGTCTTTAGTCCTAAGTAGAGTGCTGTTCTGAGCGGACATACGTTTAATGCAGACCCATTATCGATAAGAGTCACAGGGACCCATTTGTCCAGGCACTTAACAGTAATGTGCAGTGGTTTCTTGTGATTCCTCCCCTCTGCTGGCAGATCTTTATCGAAAAAAGAAATAACTTTTGGTTCTATCGCCGGTAGAATAAGTCCAATCAGTTGCTATGGGGTGGCATCTATCGAAACGCTGGCTTTATTCAAAACCTTTAGCACATCTTGTCTGTGTTTATACGAGGCCATCAGTAACCCCCAAATGCTGACATTAGCTTGCGTCTTCTTTAACTATTTCAGCACTACATCATCCTCTTCTTCTTGTTCTTTCTCCTTCCCTTTTCTGCTTGGTTGCCCTTTCTCTAGCTGTGCTAGCTTGAAATGTCACCCACTTCTAGTCAGATGCTCTATTCTCTCCTCGGGATCTCATAATCCCGTTATTATGTCGCTGGTCTCTCATACCTCATTCAAAAGTGGAGGGCTCTCAAATGCCCAAAAATTTCCTAAGTCGCCGATTGTTATTCTTCCTCTTCTCTCCTCATCATCTTCGATCGCCCACGTATTATCAATTTTATTTCCATATGTCCTCTACAATAAAGTCAACCTGCTATTCCCGAGCCGCCCAAAAATTGATCCACTCGGCCCCATCTGATTTTAGCACTACCCTTACCAGTCAATAGGATTGCATTTCATCCACATATACCTCTTCCTAAAAATGCTAGGGAAGGGTAATGCCGTCGAGCACGTGACCAAACCCGTATGGTCAAGCTGGATAATCCAAATGCCAATCATCTTCTTCCTTGCGTTCCTCTTCTTCCAATCAGATAGCTGAGAATGCAGTCTGATACCAATCCTAAGCACCATCATTCCACTCTTCCATCCTGTCTCGACTGCCTCTAACCACGATAAATGAGCATGCTGTCTGATCCTCAATTACTGAAACATAAGGGCATGGCAGGTATGCAGGACAGATATATCAGCTCGGGTCTTCTGATTCCCCCAGAGACATGTAATTTACCCCAGCCTCCCTGGCATGATTTGGCAGTGGGTTAGTCGTGACATTCGGCTTTGGGGTGGCAGATGGTGGCGGGATCACCTTATTGTCGATGAGATTCTGGATCTCATGTCGAAGCCTTAAGCACTTATCGGTTATGTATCCATGGCCTTGATGGAAGGCGCAGTATTGAGAAGCACTAAACCTTGGCAGTAGGGGATCAGGTACATGTATGGGATTCAATGGCTTGATGAGCCCTTTTTCGATGAGTTGACTCAGGGCGATGGACAAAGAAATGTTGAGGGGAGTGAACACCCTCCTTGGCCTTTGTTATTGTTGGCCATTGTCTGACTGTTGGAAATTGTTAGGTTGCTGGGCAGAAGAGGATGGGTTCAGCAGGTTCAGCTCGTTTGAACGAGACACGAGGTTAGTGGTAGCAGACTAGTTTTGGTTATTTGTGGGGAAGGTCCTCCTGGGTTTTTTGGCTCGGTTCGGCTTTCTCGATATCCCCAGACTGAATGGTATCTTCAATTTGTACCCAGCATCAAACAGCTGTTCAAAGATAGAAAGCGACAGAGTGATAAGATACCACTTCAGTGGAGACTGCAGATTCTTCACTACTATCCTCACTTGCTCTTTTTCGGAGGGCCAATTTGTCATCTTGACAGCCTTACCCCTCCATCGGGTCAAGAAATCAACAAAAGACTCCCGGCTCTCCTGTCGAGTCGCTTCAAGCTCTCTAGTGGTGACATCTAGTTAGACATTGCAGCTATACTGACTGACAAATACCGTAACTATGTCCTCCCAAGTTCTGGTCTTTGCTACATCGAGGGAGAGGAACCATTTTTTGGGCTACCCCAGAAAGAGATCTGTGAAAGAGCTGAGCCTTCAACTGGTCATCTATTTCCATTGGTGACAGGGTACCAACGTACATTCGGAGATGAATTCTGGCACCTCCGGTTCCATTAAACTTTTCCATATCTAGCATTTTCAACTTTTCTGGCAGCTTGGCATCTAGGCTCAACCCAAGGGTTAGCTCCGAACCTCCAAAACCATGGTTTTGCAACATATTCATACTTTCACCTGAATTTCAAAACTCTTCTTTTGAAAATCAAGCACAGTCACATCCACTAACTTTGTAGGAAATCACAAAAATGCATAAAAATGCTTTTTATCCTACCAAACTAGGTTTAAACACAAAGTTAAACATTTATAGCATTTTAAAACATTAAAAGCAAATATAAATCACATGTAGCACCCTTTTAAAGTAAGATAGTTTAGAATCCTACCTCCAAGAGTAAAAAACTCGATGGTTCAAGCACCGACGAGAAATCGAAGTCACCAAAACGTGATTCCATTCAAATGAATGCAAAGCCCATGGCCGGTATAGCAAGGATCGACTATCCCCATGCCAAGAGCTAGGCCCGAACTAAGCTAAAAGCTAGAGAAAAGGCAGAAGGTTTAGATGTTCTCTTAAGAGGGAAAGAAAGAAGCTTGCAAGAGAAGTTTCGGTGTGAGAACCAATGCCACTAGCTAGCATTTAAGCACCCCACGCAGACATGCTGCTAGAGCGGTTTAAACACTGATCAAGCGGTCCTACCCAAAAAAGTTTTCTAACTTTCTGCTACAACGTCCGATAGGATCGGTATTGAAACTAACATGCACTCTAAGCCAACACATGCATAAAACATATAGAAACATACTTTTCTAAATGATTAAAAATGAGAACCAACACATTACATATATATATACAACAAAAATAAAAGGAACCGGGTGTCATAACTCTCTCCCCTTAAGAAATTTTACCCCCTAAATTCGCTACGAGGTTAAGAAGAAAACAACTCCGGATGCCTAGTACGGACTTCGGCACATAGCTTCCTTGACACTGTAATAAAGTTATAGAACCTTAACATAGGCAATGGTTCTCCCTCACAATACTTGCTCCTTCGTATTCAAAATCTTCACTGGTTGTTCCTAAAAAGAAACATCCTCGTCCACTCACAACTTAGCCCAATCCAAGACATGTGACGGGTCAGGCTCATGTTTTCGAAGCATGGAAAAATGGAGCACGTTATGCACAGACGACAACTGAGGGGGCAAGGCCAGACGATATGCCACTTCCCCAATCCTTTCTAAGATTTCAAGCGGCCCAATAAAACGCGGTGACAATTTCCTGCGACAACCAAACCTCATCAAACCTCAGCCTGCAGAAACCTTCAAAAACACGTGGTCCTTCACCCCAAACTCCAAAGGCCTCCACCTCTGATTGGAGGAATTCTTCTGGCGACTCAGGGTCGTGACCAAGCATTGGCAAATCATAGTGATCTTCACTGTTGTTACCCGCACCAAGTTGGGTCCCAAACTACGACTTGTCCTGCATGTGCCCAACACACCAATGACCTACACGGTCTACAGTACTAAGCCTCCAACGATGCCATTCCAATGCTATACTGATAACTATCATTGTACGCAAATTCTGCCAATGGTAAATGATCCTCCCAAGAACCCCAAAAATCAAGTACACAAGCTCTCAGCATGTCCTCTAGAGTCTATATAGTACACACGGACTAACTGTCTGTCTGGGGATGAAAAGCAATGCCGAAAAGAAAATTCATCCCCAAAGCTACCTGAAGACTCTACCAAAAGCGCGATGTAAAACGCGGGTCTTGATCGAAAACAATAGACACAGGTACTCCGTGTAACTGAAAAACCTCACTGACATATAGCCTACTCAACTTATCCACGAAATCCTTCACACGGATGCGAAGAAAGTGTGTAGATTTTGTCAGTTTATCAACCAAAACCCAAACAGCATCATGCACTTTAGGCGATCTAGGTAGTTCAAACACAAAATCTATAGTGATGTTTTTCCACTTCCATTTCGATACTGGCAACAGCTGCAACAACCCTGCTACACTCTGAAGTTTTTCCTTCACTTGTCGACAAGTAAGGCAACGAGAAACAAACTGAACCACATCCCTCTTCATTTCATTCCACCAAAACTGACGATGCAGATCATGATACATCTTGGTGCCTCCTGGGTGCACTGCAAAACGAGAATGGTGAAACTTCTGTAACACGTCATCACGGCATAATTTCGGCACAAATACTCTCCCAGCAAACCTTAAACTCTAATTCGAACTCACAACCCATCCCTTGGTGTCTCCCCCACTAGCAATACGATCCCGAAACATCTGAGATTCTTGATCTATCTGCTGAGCTTCTAGAACACGGGCAATCAACATAGGTCGCGAAACCACTAAAAATAAGGTCAGACCATCCTCTGTCTCCCTGAGACACAAATCAAACTCACCAACCTCCTCGAGCATGTCTCACTCTTGCATGGCAATAGAAGCCAACGAACCATGAGATCTCTTGATAAGAGCATCAGCCACGACATTGGCCTTCCCAGGGTGATACTAGAGATCAAAGTTATAGTCCTCTATACACTCCATCCACTATCTCTAGCAAAGATTCAGGTCCTTCCGAGAAAATAAGTATTTCAAACTCTTGTGATCTGAGAAAATATTAAATTGTTCATCGTACAAATAGTGTCACCATGCCTTTAAGGCAAAAACCACGGTTGCCAATTCCAAATCATGTGTCAGATAATTATGTTCGTGTGTCTTCAATTGTCGAGATCCGTAAGCTACAACCTTACTCTCCTGCATCAAGACACAGCCCAACCCATCATGCGACGCATCACAATATACTGTATAACCCAAACCTTGTTCTGGAATAACCAACACTGGTGCACTTGTCAATTAATTTTTTCATATCCTAAAAATCCAACTCACAAGACTCATTCTAAACAAACTTGACTCCCTTCGGCGTAAGGCGAGTCATCGGTGCGACAAGTTGAGAAAAATCCTTCACAAATCGTCGATAATAGCCTGCCATTCCCAAAAAGCTACGAATCTCAAACACACTTTTTGGATGTTCCCAATTCATTACTGCGTCGGTCTTTAAATAATCCACATATACTTCATACCTTGATACCACATGTCTAAGAAATTTCACCTCAAGCATCTAAAATTCACACTTCTCAAACTTAGCATACAGTTGATGCTTCCTCAGAAGTTACAGAGCAACACGTAGATGTTCCTCATGCATCTCTCTCGATGGTGAGTAGATAAGAATTTTGTCCACAAACACAACCACAAACACAAAACTATTAAGATACGGGTGGAATATGCGATTCATCAAGTCCATGAATGTCGTAGGAGCATTCGTCAAACTAAACGGCATAACCAAAAACTCGTAGTGACCATAACGAGTTCGGAAGGTGGTCTTCGCTATAGCCTCCTCCCTAATCCTCAATTGGTGATATCTCGATCTCAAACTAATCTTAGAAAAGCAGCATGAACTCTTTATTTGATCAAACAAGTCATCAATCCTCCGCATGGGATACTTGTTTTTCACCGTTACCTTATTCAGCTTTCGATAGTCAATACAATATCTCAAGGACCCATCCTTCTTCTTGGAAAACAAGGACGAAGCTCCCCACAGTGATGTACTCGAGTGTACAAACCCCTTATCAAGCAAATCCTAAAGCTGTACCTTAAGCTCTCGTAACTCTGCTAGTGCAAAACGATAAGACAAAATCAAAATAGGGGCAGCTCCTGAAACAAGATTGATAGAAAACTCTATCTCACAACTCGGTGGCAACTCAAAAAGATCGTTAGGGAAGACATCTAGAAAGTCGCAAACCACTGAGGGAGACTTTCCTCAAACCCCAACAGCCTCATCCAACATGAGAGTAGAAAAGAGAAAACTAAGATTTTCTCGATTTTGCACAACACTAGGCATTGGCACAGAACCATCGTTCCAATCACCTACGAAACAAAAATAATCACTCTCAAGTGTACAAATTGATACCCTCCGTCGATTATAATCGATAAAGGCACGATAGGTGGTTAGTCAATCCATCCCTAGGACAACATCAAACGTGGTCATGTCGAGAATGATGAAATCAAGCTCTAAACAATAGCCAGTAACCTCTAACTCACAGGATATACAGACTCATCCCAACACCACGTTCCCACTTATCGGGGTCTCTACACACAGTATGCTACACAACGAGTCTATCTTTAACCCCAAAACAGATGCAAAAGTAAATGATATCAAAGAATGCGATGCTCTCGTGCCGATGAGAACACTAGCCCATGATCTGTACACTAAGAGAGTACCTCTAATAACTAAGGTCGTCGCTACAACATTAGGCACAATCGGTGCCTTAGAGGAACAAGGATTTGTGAGGGTATACACTCGATGTCACGCCCCAAACTTTGAGCCACCCAAACACCCAGAAACAACACCCAACCCGATGTTTCACTCTCAAGATAAAGACATACATGCATTAAATATAAATTCTAACAGGCTTACAATACACGGTTCCAACACCAAAAATGTGTAAAACAATACGAAGTCTAAAAAGAAACAAAAAGGGAGACTACAGATCTTTTTCCCCAACTGGCTCCTTCGGATCAACCTGCGTGATCGTATGCACCTGAAAAATATTTTTAAATCCCACACCATGAGCCAGAGCTCAATAGAAACTAGACAAACATGAAATAAAGGTAAACATGTTGATGCCAAAAGATATGGATATTTCGACTCACACGAGCCTCAAAAACAGTTTGATATATAAATACATATATACGACAATGCTTCACATGCAAACATCAATGCTCACGAGCTCCGACTCTCACGAGCCTCACATGCAACGCATGTATGTATCGACTCTCACGAGCCCCGAAAATAGTTCTATAAAAAACCCACGATGAGACACACGTCGCACAACACAACACCAGCAATCCACACAACACAATAGATGCAACCCACACAAAGCAACACATGCAACCTCAGGACCACATTTCCATCCCTTCTTATGCATTGTTAACCAGAGTTAACATTTACTGGACCACATTTCCGTCCATAGTTAACCGCACACACACAAATAAAACCAGAGTTTTATATACACAAGGACTACATATCTGTCCTTCAACATGCATGAATAGAACCAAAGTTTTAAAGAAAAACACCACGTATAAACACTACGTTTCACATAACGACACTACACGCCACGTAACTCGTCATCCACTAACACAAATGACCAACAAGCAACAAGACAAAACCCATCCCCGAAGGGTAGCTCCAAACCTTCAAAAACCCAATTTTCATAACTTTTTCACAAAACACTATCTTTTCCAAAACTCCCCTTTTAGAAAAAAAAAACTACGGACCCGCACATGTTCCGCATCCAACTATGCATGAACACCACGATTAACAAAGCCACATCACCCCCGAGGACGACAACAAAATATAAACAAACCCCCAAGGCCGCCACACGACCCACCAAAACAAAAAAATAACCCCAAAAAGCTATCAGTCGACTGAACCCCATAATTCAGTCGACTGAAAAGCTACTGAAAAAACACAAGAAAAACCAAAACCTAGGTCAGTCAACTGGATCAACACCCCCAGTCGACTAGATCATCACAATGTCAACCTAGTCGACTGAACCACCTAGTCTAGTCGACTAGACCACAGTAGAGACGAACCCTAGCTACGGGAACAGCCTTTCAAACCCAAAATTGAAGCAACCAAACTCTCTTTTGATACCCTTAGACATACACAAGCCCAAAACTATGAGGAATCACATAAAGAAAAGCCCCAAAAACCCATTTCATCCAACCGAAAGCAATTAAAAATAATTTTGAACCAAAACCCAACTTTTCGAAACATAAACCAACTTTTCATGTATTTTTAAATAGTAAAAACACATATGATTTTACATAGCACCCCTTTAAGACATGAGAGTCTAGGATCCTATCTCGTTGAGTCAAAAACTCGAAGCTCAAAATGCCGGCCAAAAATAAACTTCATCGAAATGAGATTACGTCTGGATGAACGCGTAGCCAACAACGAGGATACTAAGGATCTGCTATCTGATAGCGAAAAACCAAGCCTCGGGCCCACCAAAAGCTAGAGAGAAGGCAGAGGTTTCAAGGGTTTCAAGAGCTTGAGAGAGAAAATATTTTTTAAAAATATCTAAGGCTAGATATTTATAGGCTCGTCAAAAAATATCATTTCTTTTTTTTTAACTTCGCACCACAACGCCCAACGGCCCTGGGATCCAACTCCACATGCATTTCTAAACCTGAACATGCATAAACGCGTATAAACACGCAATTATAAAAATGACAAACAACGCGTCAAAAATACCAAAAAAAGAAAACGGATCAGGGTCTCACAACTCTACCCCCTTAAAGAAATTTTGTCCCAGAAATTCAACACAAGGTCAAAAGAAAACAACCCTGTCGATCGAAATCAACACAAGCACAAGAGGTGGTCAGCCAAACCATTCCTAGGATATAGTCAAACATGGTCATGTATTCTAAACAGCGACCATATGCCTCAAGACACAGGATCTACCAACTAGTTCTAACATTACATCCTTACCAATCAATGTCTCAACACAGCACACCACCCACGGAGTCCATCACCAACTCCCAAACAGATGAAATGAATAAATGCAATGCTCCTACGTTGACAAGAATATTGGCCCAAAGTCTGCCCACTAAGAAAGTACCTCTGCTCATCGGAGGAATAGCTGCATCATCAAGAACAATTGGTGCCTTGGAAGAACTGGGATCAGTAAGGGCATACGCTCGGCCCTGCGTCATACGAGGCTATCCTCCATAACCTGGGATTGTCGGCTGTCGTACTAATTAAGCTGAGGTACTCTAGTCTATCACCCTAAAAGTCTGCACTACTAGCTATTGATAACCATGTCGGTCCTACACCGGCGACATGACTGGTGCACCTGTTGTGCTCGGTACACTACCTCCTTGAGGGTAGTTCCTGTGAATATGCCCTGACTAACCACACCCAAAACAAACCGGTGGCTCCCTCTACTGCGACTTAACTGACACTAAACTCTAGGACTACCTCGATTGTAGGCAATTTACCACATGACGCCCAGGCTTCCTACACCGATAACAGATCAACTCCCTCTGCTCTGGCCTCCCAAACGAAGCCACCGATGGTGCTGGTGCAGAAAACTACTGTGGTAATCTAGATAGATGAAAACTAGAGCCAGAGGACCTCTTCTTTTTATTGGAGCGCCCACCTGACTATACCTTTGTCCCACCCTGTGGTGCCCTGACCTCCCTAGAATCCCGAGTCTCGCTCAAGGTGTTTTCGATCATTGCTGCTAACTCCACCAGCTTTGTAAAAACACGCAGCCTCAACCCTACCACGTGCTCCCTAATCGTCGGCCTCAACCCCCTCTCAAACCTCCTCGAACGCAGCTCATTTGTACCCACCAACTTCCGTGCAAAACGAGACAAACTAGTAAACCTGGTCTCATACGTCACCAACGGTGGTTTTGGATTTTACGGGCCACAGATCGCAGAAAATTTTTAATGATTTTAAATAATTTTTTTGATGAGTTTTTTTCAGTATTTATATATAAAAAAACACCATAAAAACAAGTTTAAAAAAGCGGAAAAAAATCACCAAAACATTCGAGTTTCGGCCACTTTGCCAGCAACGATTCAGAGGCAGTTTTGATGATTTTTTGAGCCATTTTTTGGGACTATTTTTTACGTATTTTTTTAAACATAAAATAGCAATAAAATATACCTCAAAATACTATAAAAAACTAGAAAAAAAATTAGACCAAAATCCCAATCCAAACGGGCGACAGTTAAAGGCAGCGCCGCTGATGGTCGGCGACAGTAGCTTCCAAGCAGTTTTTTGATAGTTTTTTAAAGCTATTTTTTAGCAACTTTTTTGAAAACAAATATTTTAATTTTTGAGATCTTTTCAACGGTATAAAGAACGTCAAAAACGGAGTTCGGATGAGGTCGAAACGGCTTGAAAAGTTGGCAGTTCCAAGCTACGACGCTGAGGTGCGGTGGCAACAGCTTTGGAAAGTAATTTTGGTAGTTTTTTGGGCTATTTTTCAGCTGCTCTTTTTTAAAAAATAGAATTTTTTGAGAGCTTTTTTTGGGTATAAAGTACGTCGAAAATGAAGTTCACGAAGAGGTCAAAAAAATCATGAGAAGTTGGCGGCACAGTGCTGTTCGGACCAGCAGCGTTTTTTGTGGTTCAAGCAGTTTTTTCGGCCATTTTTGGTAAATTTTTTCACATTTTTTGACAAAAATTTTTTATTTTTCGAGAGCTTTCCAACGATATAAAACTCGTAAAAAATGGAGTTCGGATGAGACGGCAGGAGTCGCCTGAAGGCAGCGGTAGGCGGCGGCGGTGGTGGTTGGTGATGGCTATCTATTTTCTCTCTCCTGGGGTTGCTTTGTGTTGATTTTCTAATAGATACAAGACTGATTTGATATATATTAATATATCAGATAGTATCAAAAAAGCTTAATGCAATCAGGACACAGGAATTAGATATAAAAGAGTATTATTACAGCTTATCCTCTTTGGGAGACTGAAACGATTCAGCGTTTCACCTGAATCATAAAATCAGAATATATGCATATCGTGTTTATATATATATATATATATATATATATATATAGGAACTGCATGGATTATTGCATATATATCTATTTTATTTACTTTGTTAATTTAATTAATTCAAAATTTTAATTTTAATTAAAATATTTTGTAGTGAAAAATAAAATTAAGTTTTTTTTAATTAATTAATTTTAATTAAATAGAAAAATTTTACATATTTTA
>JAOTRH010282539.1:0-74848 GCA_034768845.1 Heliamphora exappendiculata | reverse complement strand
ATATGTTTGATATGTTTCTTTCACTATATGCATATCATCGATGAATGGTTTATGCTTCAGCATTGTAGAACAGTATGTGTAGGTATGTTTTACGTTTTTTGGGTTTTGTTTAGGCTTGTTTGGTTAGTCCTGGGATTGAAAAACCTGTTCTGGAGCTGATATTTGAGTTCACAGCAGTCCAGTCGACTGGACTGGTATCCCCAGTCGACTGAGTGATGTCGGCAAAAGAGTTTTCGCGATCTAGAACTCTTTTAGTCAACTGAATTGGGCCATCAATCGACTGAATGCACTGTTTGGTCGAGCCAATAAGTATTCCAGCGCCTGTTTTAATTTCAAAATTCCATTTTCTTCCCAATTCTCTGCCTTCTCTCTACATTTTTGTGTTGCCTGAGCCTAGTTTTTGACAACTAGCCTGTGGATCTGTGATATTCACGCTATTAGCTTCATGTTCATCCAGTCAGATTCTCGTTCTGACAAGGTTTAATTTTTGAGACTTTGAGTTTTGACTCACCGAGGTAGGATTCTAGACTATGTTATATTTAAAGGGTGCTACGTGCAGTTATGTACATTTTTACCTGATAAAAATGCTTTAAATGCTATATTTTATGTATAAACCATGTTTTGTTTAGATAAAAAGCACATTTTACGCTTTTCTTGGATTATTACATGTTGTGGTGAGAGGAACCTTCGGGGTTGGACTCACGCGGATATGTTTTAAATGTGATAATGAAAAAGGATCAAGCAGAGATCTTCGGACCTAGCAAGTTTGGGCACAAGTTGCTCCACGGTGAATGACCGGGATACTGCGCAGAATGGGTGTCTCTGCCCGCCGGCTAGTGAACCGGGAAAGAAAACAGGTCGTGTCGGAAGTATAGGGCATCCAGTTACTTCACGAGCCTTGTATGGCCGGGTGGTTGTAACATGACGGGGTCTATATGGCCGGGTGGTTGTAACATGACGGGGTCTATATGCCCGTCCGGCAACGGTGCCTTATTTTAGACCACGAGTTGGTAGGATCACATGGATGTGAACTGTGCGTGTGTGTGTGTGCGCGCGCGCGCGTTGGTTAACTTGAGTTTTCTAAAGGAAAACCGTTTTAAGGCTTTTGTAGGCCTCTTGGAAAATTTGTGATTTTCAAGATGAAAAATCTTTGAGGCTCATGTGATTGAGTTAACTTTATGTTATATGATTGCATATACTACTTTATGGCTTTGTAGTCTGTTTCTATTGGGCTTCGGCTCACGTTGTGGAATTTATCAAATATTTTTCAGGGAATGATGCTGATGCTTTAGAGGAGTAGATCTAGTGGTGCCCGTGGTGACGGATGATGGAAGACTATATTTAGTTTTCCTTGTGTAAGCATGTTCCTGAAGGCTTGTTTTGTACACC
Organism: Heliamphora exappendiculata; assembly: GCA_034768845.1. Classification (NCBI taxonomy): domain Eukaryota; kingdom Viridiplantae; phylum Streptophyta; class Magnoliopsida; order Ericales; family Sarraceniaceae; genus Heliamphora; species Heliamphora exappendiculata. The sequence goes on along the minus strand of JAOTRH010282539.1, from coordinate 73,459 downwards.
ATAAAGCGATATAATTTATGCATGTTGGAAGTGGATGTCTATTGCTTATGAGAGATGCATATTAGGTATTCTTTTGATTTCAAGAGCTGGATTTGATTGTATGAAAACATATTTTCATAAAACTAGTGTTTGGTAAATTTTCACGTGACCCTGGGTATTGAGGCGTGACACCTGCTATTCACAAGGTACCAGGATGCAGGCAAATTTATTTTTAAAATGATAGAGGAAACCAATTTAAAATAAAATTTAAAATTTTTGCTCATCATAATTAATGATTTTTAATTATGAGATTCTCAAGATTAAAATAGTTTTCAATTCAGTCGCGGCTATACTCAAAGAAAAAAAACTAACGGGACCAAACTATGTAGACTAGAAAAGAAATATAGGTATAACTTTAACTACAGAGGGTGTTCTTAGGATACCAAGAAATGTGTTTATTTCTGAAACGGGTTATTACTCTAAGCCAAGAAGGTAAGAAGAAGAAAAAAAGGTTCAGAAATAAGGTGACACAGTTTTTAAGGTAGTTAGTGAGCCATGGACTGGTGTTAAAAAGCTAAAAGGCAGATATTTTCACTGCAACTAGACACGACACTGTAAAAAGGTATGTCCAGTTTTGCTCAGCAAACTGAACAAGCAAAGTAATTTCTGTTCACTAGTTGTGGAAACATATTTAGCGGTGTTATCTACTGATACCTGATGTGTAGATACGAGAGCCATTAATCATGCATGTAATTCATTGTAGGGGTTCCAAGAAACCCTACAACTCAGTTATGGAGAGATTTACCTGCATATGAGCAATAATACAGAGGTGACAGCAGCTGCAGTGGGAGATGTCACTCTTAGTTTTAGTAGAGATCGGGTTTTAATATTGAGATATTGTATTTATGTACCTTCCATTAGAAGGAATTTAGTTTCTATTTCTAGATTAATTAAAGACGGATATTTGGTTTATTTTAATAACTCTATGGTTATTAAAAATAATAAACGAGTTATCTGCTCTGGTACATTGGTGGATGATCTTTATGTTATTACTTCAATCTCTTCACACTGCAACTGACTGAATTGAATAACACATCTAATTTACTATATAAGAGAAAAGATCCTTATTTAATGAACCAAACATTTGTTTGGAACTTACGCTTATGTCATATTAATCTAAAAAGGATAAATAAACTAGTAGAAGATGAACCTTTGAGTTTATTAAAAGTGGAGGCACTTCCAGTCTATGAGTTTTGCTTAGAGGGTAAGATGACCAATAGGCCCCTTTTGGCAAAAGATTATAGAGCTAAAGAACCGTTGGAACTGGTTCACTCTAATGTGTGTGGTCTTCTTACCATCTGGGCTAGAGGTGATTTTGAGTATTTCGTTAATTTCATTGACGACTACTCATGGTATGGATACATTTACTTAATGCACCGTAAGTCTAAATGCTTTGAAAAATTCAAAGAATTCAAGCTGGAGGCAGATAAGCGTTTGGGTAAAAGTATCAAGTCACTACAATTCGACCGTGGTAGTGAGTAAATCTTTGAAGAGTTTTTGGATTACTTATCATCAGAAGAGATTATATCCCAATTGACTGCACTAGGTACTTCACAGAAGAATAGTGTAACAGAAAGAAGGAATAGGATTCTTATGGAGATGTCAAGGTCGATGAGTTATTTGAAATTACCTAATTCTTTTTAGGGACTTGCATTAGAGATAGCGGCTTATATTCTGAACTTGGTACCTTATAAGTCAGTACCTTCAAACTCCTATAGAATTATGGACTGGGCGTAAGCCTAGTCTGAGACAAATTCGGATTTGGGGATGTCCAGCACATGTGTTGAAAAGGAATGCGGGTAAGTTGGAACCGATGATAGAAGTCTATTTCTTTGTTAGATATCCCAAGGGAACGAAGAGTGGTTTATTTTATAATCCTAAGGATCAAAAGGTCATTGTTAGCACCAATGCCCAATTCTTGGAAGATGATTATATTATGGATTATAAGCCCAAAATAAAATTATTCTGAAAGAATTGAAAGAAAATACCAGTAGAACAAAAGAAGCATCACAAGTCCCTAATATCCCATTGCCTCGTCGTAGTGGGAGGATTATTGGAAATGATGCAGATCCTGAACCAGATCTGGTTGTTACCATTAACATGCCAGATGAGCATGTGGGTAATGGTGCACAGGGTCCAGATTTTGCACAGCGCGTTACTGCTAGTATATAGACGCAGGTAGTGCCTCGTCATAGTGCGAGGGTTATTCGTCAACCCGATCGGTATATGTTCTTAGGAGAGTCTTTTGATAGGATTCCTGTAGAACTAGATACCGAACCCCGTAACTACAATGAAGCACTAGAGGATAAAGATGCTGATCTTTGGCAAAAGGATATGAATTCAAAGATGAAATCTATGTATTCTAATTAGGTCTGAAAACTTATAAAATCACCTAAATAGATAAAACCCAAAAGATGCAAGTGCATCTATAAGAGGAAGAGAGGAGCATATGAAAAGGTTAAAACTTTCAAAGTTAGGCTTGTTGCGAAATGATTCACATAGAAAGAAGGGATCGATTATAAGAAAACTTTTGCCGAATGCCATACTTAAGTCTATTTGGATTCTCTTATCAATTGCAGCTCATTTCGATTACAAAATTTAGCAAATGGATGTCACGACAGCTTTCCTTAATGGAAGTCTTGACGAGTGTATCTATATGGTACAACCAGACAGTTTCATAGCAAAGGGCAAGACCACTTGTTGTGCAAACTTAAGAGATCTATTTATGGACTTAAATAGGCATCGAGGTCTAGAAATACTCGGTTTGATCAATCTATAAAGTCTTATGGTCTTTTATGAAAATTCAAATGAGTCCTGCATGTACAAGAAGCGTGACGGAAGCGTGGTGATCTTTTTAGTACTTTATGCAGATGATAACATGCTCATTAGAAATGATGTGGGAGTGTTATCATCGTTAAAAATATGGTTATCTTGACAGTTTGATATGAAGGACATGGGAGAAGCCAGTCACATCCTTGGGATCAAGACATTGCAAGATCAAAAACAAAAAATCCTAAGCTTATCACAAGCAAAGTATTTTGATGACATCTTTGCTCGTTTTAGTATGCAAGATTCCAAGAAAGGGTTTCTCCCTTTCAAGCATGGAATCACTCTATTCAAAGATTAATGTCCCAAGACACCTGATGAGATAGAGAAGATGAAAGCGGTTCCTTATGCTTCGACAGTAGGAAGCCTAATGTATACTATGCTTTGTACCAGACTTGACATCTGCTTTATCGTTGGGATGGTTAGCAGATATCAATCTAATCCAGGGCAGGAGCATTGGACTACGGTAAAGAATATAATCAAGTACCTGAAAAAAACTAGGGATTATATGTTGGTTTACCAGGCAGCCAGTCTAGTTTCTTTGGGATACATAGACTCGGACTTCCAGTTAGACAAAGATTCTCGTAAGTCTACCTCAGGATATGTGTTTACCTTGGGAGGAGGAGCTATAAGTTGGAGGAGTATCAAGCAGTCCTATATAGCTAATTCCACCACGGAGGCTAAGTACTTAGCAGCTTTTGAAGCAGCCAAGGAGGCCGTTTGGCTCAGGAACTTCCTGTTGGATATAGATGTGGTGCCTTCAGTTCATTCGGCTAATACACTTTATTATAATAATAGCGGAGCGGTTGCAAACTCTATTAATTTTATTTGATTTTAGTATTTTATTTTATTTTTAATAAAATTATTTTGCCATTTTATGAGAATCTTAATGAACAACGAATGCAATATCATTTCTTTAATGTTATGCATGGTTGTCATTTATTCTGTACAGTATTTAATCTGGTGTGTAGAGTACAGCTTGCACACAGAAGACCAGATTATAGGTACTTGCAGAACATAAGAATTTTGTTCACAATTTAGATAGAATTGGACAAATCATCGGTACGACTATAACACAGAGTTTTAGTAGGCCTGTCTTACTTACAGGGAACAGAAAATAGCGTCGTCTATTGTTTCGACTCTCTGTGCTAGTTCATTTTGTATGTATTGAACATGACCACATTGGAAAAATTAATTTTATATTAATTATATCAATTAATTCACGTTGTAAGATTATTATGAGTGCTTATACTCTTAATTATGAAATAATTATTATTTGCGTATATTTAATATTCGTTGTTTTGATTCATTAGAGGGTGTGATCTTTTATAGGTCAATATTCTCAGTGAATTAGATAGCGGTATTAATTATATGGTAAATATTAATTATTGACGGAATCCACATTACGATTGTTCGAGATTGACGATACCCCATTAAGGAAGTTTATAAGTTTTGACCGGGTCAAACTCTGTAGGTAGATTTAATTATCTGGCTAGTAAATAAGTTAAGCGAAAGGGTTTAAGAAATTTTAAGAAGCTGATTAAATCCATCTACATAGTTTGACTTGATCAAAATTTATAAACTTCCTTAAGGAGGTATTGTAGACACTTCAATCTGACCAAGCCAAATTTTAAGCTCCCATCTCGAATGCACTCCAATGACAAAAGTATGAGAATCATGATCAAAGATACCCCCAAGCAAGTAAAATCACGAATATGGCTCAAAACCCAAGGAAACAACCAAAAAACATCGAGGTCGTGACGTTTATGTCACGACCGTGACCTTTTTGCAAACCCTAAACTAGGATGTGACTTCCTTTGTCATGCCGCATCTTTTTATCCTAGCCGCGACTTTTGAAAGCCGCAACTGTCCTTTTCATCACCATAACGGTAGCAATTGTCACTATGAAAAAGAAAATAGGTAGCGGCCGTCGTTATTACCCTTTTTTGGACAGATGACAGCATCCTAGAAGGGGTCTCTGTTGCCCATTTTCCCTATAAAGAGGCGTCATTTTTCATGAAAACAAGGAGAAAAACCAGGACATCCAAACTCTGCCCAAATACACCCCACTCGATATTTTCCTATCCATTCCATACTTCTTGAGCTTTGTTCGTGATCTTGCTTGCGTTGAAGGAGTTCATAGAGCTCGTGTTGGCTTGGAGATAGCTCATTCTCACTCCCGAGGGCCATTCGAGGTGGATATTCACCATAAGTAACCTTAGGAACTCACGACTCTTCTATAAACCCTCATTTTCTTCCCTGAGGGCATTGGGGATAAGCTTTTCATTGTTTGTATTGTTTATTCATCATTTATTTTGATCCAAGCATTGTTCCTGCATGTTTTTATTATAAATAGTGTATTTGTAGCTTTTTGTTTTGTATATTACAGTCATTTTTATTTTGTTTCGATGTTCACAAGCACACTGAACACTTAAAAACTTTATGAGGTTCTGAAACATGACGGCCGCCACCTTTTAATGTCACGACCGCCAGTTTTGTTAAACCTATAGTCAGGGCTGCGACCTTTTTGCACATTGCCGATATATTTGTCCCTTATTTACTAATGGCCGCAACATTCTATTGTTACGGCCACGACATTTGTTTAAAGGCTAAAAACATGAAAACTCCTTTCAAAACTCTCTAATATTCATTTATTTCAAGGTTTTCTTCCTTTTTCTCACTCTGTTTAGCATTTTCTCTTTTATGTACCTTAGTTTATCTTCTTGTTGGGTAACGAATGGTAGATCAAATGAGTTATGATCTCCATTATATACACCTCCATTCTTATGTGTTCTGTAGTTGTAAAAACATGACAGCCACGACCTTACAATGTCACGACCTTGTGTTTTATTAAACTCATAATAACGACTGTCAGTTACTTTTCAATGGCCGCAGTTTTTATTTCCATATTAGTCATGGCCGCCATATCCGCTTGTTATGACCATGAGGTTTTGTGAGGTCAGTGACATAAAAAATGTGTTTCAAGCATTCTATTATTCATTTTAATGATCTGTATGTCTTATTTTAAGATATTTCTTGTATAGAGGATGAAGAATGGTGGATCTAACCTAAAATAAATAGGTTTTGGTCTCTGTTCCACATGTTCTATCCATTTAAGCCTATTTTAGACTTTGTATGATGATTATACGCTCTCTGGATCCTTAAAAAACATTAGCTGCATCTTTTGTTCTATATTTATTACTGTCGCGACATCCTTTTGCTACGGCCGCGAGGTTATGTGAAGCCAGTAACCTGAAAACTGTGTTTATGTATTATGTTGTTCATTTTAGTATCCTAAACGTTCTGTTTCTAGATATATTGCTTATGTAAGGATAAAGGATGGTAGATCTAACCTAGAATAAGTGGGTTATGGTCTCTGTCCTACATATCCTATTCATTTGACCTCATTTTAAATCATATATGCTAAGCACATCTTTTTGGACCCCAAAATACCTTGTCCACAACTTTTATTTGTCACAGCCATAACATCCGGCATCTTGGTTTCTCTTGGTAACCCTATTGTTGTCACGACCGCACGCTGGTGACTTATTTAGTCTCGGCCGCAACATTAGTTGTTACGGTCGTGAGTTTTCTATATGTCTAGTAGCTTGAAAATAGTGTTTAAATCTTTTAATTTTTTTATGTGTAACCTGTACATGGCATGCTCGAGATAGAAACATTGTTGCATGACCCTTAGGCTCTTATTTGTTCGTTTTAGCTTTTCTTCGCATATTTCTCACTTTATTTTGCTCAAACGATACGTGTGGAATTTCTAAAAGTAATACCCAAGTTGCATGTATTAGGGTTGGTATACTAAAAATTATGTTTTTAATATTTAATTTTATCTCAATAAAATTAATTTTTCATTTTATGAAAATCTTTATGAGCAATGCATGTATATCACTTATTTGTTATGCATGAATGTCCAATATTCTGTATAATATTTAATATGGTGTGTAGAGTACGGCTTACACATATAAGATCAAATTTTAAGTTCTTGTAGAATATAAATTTTATATTCACGGTTTAAATGGAAATGAACATACCATCGGTACAATTGTCGCACAGAGTTTTAATAGGCCTGTCTTGGTTATGAAAAACAGATAATCATGTCATCTATTGTTCTGACTCTCTGTGCTAGTACAATTTATGTGTATTGAATGGAATATTTGAAGTAATTAATTTTATACTTACTATATAAATTAATTCACACTCCAAGATTATTATGAATAGTACTTATCCTTTTAATTCTAAAATAATTATTAATTTTTATATATTTAATATTTATTATTTTGATTTATTAGATGGTGCAATCTTATATCGGTCTATATTCTCAGTGAGTTAGATAGCGGTATTACTTATATGACAAATATTAATTATGGATGGAATCTATGTCCTGAAATATCGAGATTGACGATACTCCCTTAAGGAAGCTTATAAGTTTTGACTGGGCTAAACCTTGCAAGTGGATTTGATTATCCAGTGGTCAAATAAGTTAAACGAAAGGGCTTAAGAAATATTAAGATGCCGATTAAATTAAATTGTTAGTAATTAAATTTAATTTGTAGGTGTCGAAAATCTTAACATAGGGAGAAATGGTAAGTATTTAATAATATGAGCTCAATGCTATATGGTCTTGAGATTATGGGTTAGAGTGCAATTATAGTTCTTCAGTGGTGTGAATTGTAATTCAGTGTTTTATGGAGATTGCAGAAATTGCTGTTGGTTTTCCATAATTGTAGATACCGCTATGAGGTTTGTTTAATTGTAGAAATCGCTGATATGTGTTTGTATTCTACTGAAAGTCTTACTCATAATTACTCTCTAGGTTCCTGTTGTAGTCTTATAAATATGCGGATAGATTGAACCAGTTTCACAACTTGTCTTCTAAGACTAAAGATGTATAGGTTCTGTTGGTACAAGTTCTCGAAAGATTATAGCCCACACTATATCTGGGAATTGCATAAGAAAATATAGTAGAAGATCTGACATGAGATTTAACTCGGACTCAAATCGTAGTTAAAGATTCGACTGTTAAAAATATATTCTTCTAAATTAACTTCGGATGCACCGATTTTATTTTGATCATTTATCATCAAAAGTTTTATCTGAAGCCCATTTTGGCGTTTGTCCGTCCAATTAATTTTTTTTGTTAATCATTTAATAAAATAAAGATCTTGGTAGTCTTGCCTCCAACAGTATGACCCTAGGATCGTAGTTAGGATTTTGTTTCTTTTCATACTTTTGTTTGAACTCTCTTTAACCTCCCGTTTCGTATATGTTACCTTTAAAAGTTTACAAGAAGAACCAATATTGACAAAATAAAGGCCAACCTCACAGTTGGGCAAAAATGGTGCCTAACACCTTTTCTTTTCGTACCTTAGCCCCTAGACACTCTTTTTCTTTGGTAACATTTTTAAAAGATCCACGGCATTCTTTTTTTTTTCATGGGTTTTGCTTAGAAACCATGTAGCGACTTCATTTTTCTAAAAACATGCTTGAATATCTTGGATTTTTTTGTTTTGAAAAGAAAAGAACATTTTTTTAAAAACAATGGATATCTGGTGCACCGTTTCCTACAAAAATAAAATGCCTGCAGCTTTTCTGGCGACTTGGGTGGGGATTTGTTTTTCAAAAAAAATCATAAGAGGGATTAACTTGAAATGCCAATGGTTCTTGTTGTAAACTTTTCATCGGTATTCACATTTGTGTTTGCATATTTGTGTGCTTAGTTCTTAAACCCCATCTCTGCCTCCCCGATACCCCGGTCAGTTTATTGTCTCGGGGCTATGTCGGGGAAGCCAGCAAGCTTTCTGATCACATGGTTCCATAGATGTGGCGAAAAAAGTTATTGCGTACCGTTTGACCATGCTTTTTGCCATTCCTGGCTTTGGGAGATATATTCTTAACTCTATTTAGAAGGTACACTGAGTGCAGACCTACCAGCCTTCTCATGTGCATATAGTTTCTTAGAACCCTTCTTTTAGGATCAATAAATCTTTAAGGGTTAGCTGAATTTTTTTTGGGGTGCTTTTGTTTATATAATTAGCACCCCAATTAGGATTAGTTTTCGTCTTCTCGATCCACCGCTGAGAACGAGTTGTTTCGAGTTTAGGCCCGGCCAACGAGTCCTCTGGTTTACATGAGTCCTTTCAGTTCAGACACCTAAGATAATAGCTTCGTGTAGAGAAGAACCTATATGCACTTGGGCCCGATCTTCGAAAGAAAGGCTTAGAAGGGTAGAACAGTCAGATTCTTTGTTCTTGATGGAAAATTTAGAATTGATCATGGCTGATATGATGAGGGCTATTATGGACCTACGACGAACAATAGACAAGATCAGTAACACAGTGAACAATCAGACTAGGATTTAGGCTCAATGCCAAACACAAATCTAACTCTTGCAGGCTCAGCAAATCCAAAACCAAGCTCAATGTCAACAACTTCAAGCTCAAGTTAATGATTTATTGAGTTCATCTATCAAGAATGAGACTCAATCCAACAAAAGGAAAACTAAGGCCGTAAAGATGTTAAGAAATCCTTCTATTACCTTTGAATAGTTGTTTAATGTGGTAGTTAGTGCTGAAAGGTCTATCGAATTAGAGGCAATGAAAAGTCCAAGATCAAGTCAAAGGGTAAGAAAGCTATGCACTAATCACCCTATTCGAGTCGATAATAACTTCACCAACATTTCCAATGATCAGGTTTCCAAAGTAAACATCCTAAACCCAAAGCTCGGCCAATCTAGTTATCAAAGAACTTCGAGAAGAATATTCACTCCTCTAGGAGTCCTATTTTCCACTGTCCTTGGTAGTCTTATTGAACGGGGCCTCTTAAAGCCTTTGGAGCCAACCCTACCACCAGACCCATTACCGCACAGGTATAATCTGGCCCAATACTGTGCCTTCCACTAGGAGCATGGTCAATTAACCAACAATTGCATGAGGCTTCAGCATGAGATCCACGATTTAATAGATAACATGGTGATTCTCCCGCCTACTGCCTCTTAAAAGCCGAATATAACCACCAATCCCTTGTCGAATCATGCAGCTCAATAGAATATAAATGTTGAAGGAGGGGCAGAAGGTTTTGATCCCACGAAGTTCATAATCCCTATGACAGAACCAAAGCTTGTTGCAGATTTACCGTCTAGCCAATATGTGTTATTGATTAATGACTTTATTAAGGAACTAGTAAATGATGACTTTCATAATTTCCCAATCTGCGTCATACATGAGGAAGAAGGGTTTCCACCCTCCGACAGCGACAATGAAGAGGATGAAGAGATCAGACATCTATGGGAAGATTTGGCGCGCCTTAAGGCATTAGATGAGTTATAGGAAGCTAGAATTGACATCAAATGGCAGTCCCAACCCTTCTAAGTGATGATACAGCTTAGCATCGAGGGGAAACCTAGTACAGGGAAGCCAAGCCAAGGTTTAGAAAGAGGCAGAGAAAGCAGTGTCAGAAATAAGAGAGTCTTCGAAAGGAAAGGAAGTAGATAATGAAAGTAAGCAGGAAGAAAATTTGTCAATCGGTAAGGAGACCGACAAGAAATAAGGCCAGGTAGAGAAAGAGAAGAACTCACCCCATGTGAACTCGTTGAGAACCGTAAGTTCTGTGGTTGATCCCTCTGTATACATCGTTTCTCTTCACGATCCAAAACCAAGAACTCCTTTACCCGAAGGGACAACTTTATGTTCTCTCAATGGAGAAGAAATTTTGTACCAAGAAGAGAACAAACTGTGGAAATTGGAAGAAATAGTGTAAGAACTCGTGGATATGGAGTATGATGAAGGAGAAGACATGCCAAAGTGGCACCTAATTATGGAGGAACCGTATGACCATGGAGGTTCTTGGAAACCTTAGGTCCCTCCACTGCCATATTATTGGAGGCAAAACAGCTAAGATTATTATTTTTGTAAACGATTTTCGATTAACAAAATACAGGACAGACAATCGCCGAAACAGACCCTAGATAAATTTTTTGATGTCGAACGATCTAAATAAAGAACCCGTGCAACCACAGTTAATTTAAAAGTATACATTTTTTTGTCAATTCTCCAACTACGATTTTGATTATGAGTTGAAACTCTCGTCAGACCTTCTACTGTATCCCCTTATGCGATTCCCGAATATAATGTGGGCAATGAACCTTTGAGAACTCGTACCGATAGAACCTAGTCAATTTAGTCTTAAAGACAAGTTATGAATTTGGTTCTGCCTACCCGCATGTTTATAGGGCTACAGCAAGGACCTGCAGAGTAATATGACAAAGACTTCTAGTGTAATCCAGATACATATCCAGCGATTTCCGTAATTAAGCAAATTTCTCAGCGGTACTATAATTATGAAAATCTTACAACGATTTCTATAATTTCTATAAAATACTAAATTATAGTTTACACCACTAAAGAACTATAATTGTACTCTAAGCCATAATCTCAAAACGTTTTTGCATTGTGCTCATGTTATTAAATGCTTAACTCATCTCCCCACATTAAGATTCTCAATACCCGCCAATAAAATTTAATTACTGAAAATTTAATTTAATCGACATCTTTAAATTTCTTAAGCCCTTCCGCTTATCTTATTTGACCGCCGAATAATCAAATCCGCCTCCAGGGTTTGGCCCGATCAAAACTTATAAGCTTACTTAAGGGGGTATTGTCAATTTCGATCATTCGAGATGTGGATTCTGTCAATAATTAATATTCACCATATAAATAATACCGCTATCCAACTAATATGGAATATAGACCCATATAAGATCGCACCATCTAATGAATTAAAACAACGAATATTAAATATACGCAAATCAATAATTACTTCATGATTAAGAGCATAAGAACTATTCATAATAACCTCAGAGTGTGAATTAATTTATATAGTCAGTATAAAATTAATTATCCCAACGTACAACGTTCAATACACACAAAGTGTACTAGAATAGAGAGTCAAAATAATAGACGACGCTATTATCTATTCTTTGTAATCAAGATAGGCCTACTAAAACTATTTGCTATAGTCGTACCGATGGTATGTTCATTTCCATCTAAACTGTGAACAAATAATTTATATTGTACAAGAACTTAAAATCTGATCTTTTGTGTGTAAGCCGTACTCTACACAGCAGATTAAATACTGTATAGAATACAAGACATCCATGCATAACATTGATGAAATGATATTGCGTGCATTGCTCATTAAGATTTTCATAAAATGAAAAACTAATTCTATTAAAATAAAATTAAATACTAAAAACATAGTTTTTAGTATACAACCCTAACAATCTTTTACTTATACTCAAAACCATGATGCCATACATCTGACTTCCATGCATTCTATATGACTATCAAAAGTCTTAACCAGTAAGTACTTTGTTAAAGGATCTGTAAGGTTGTCTCCTTATGCAATCTTGGTCACAACAACATCACCCTTCTATGCAATTTCTCGTATCAGGTGATACTTACACTTAATGTGCATTCCTTTCTTATAGACTCTTAGTTCCTTCGAGTTTACAACCGCTACGCTATTGTCACAACAAAGTGCAATAGCCAACTGAACTGAAGGTACCACGTCTAGATCCAATAGGAAGTTCCTGAGCCAAACGATCTCCTTGGCTACTTCAGAAGCTGCCACGTACTCGGTGTTAGGGTTAGTATACTGAAAATCATATTTTTAGTATTTTATTTTATTTTAATAAAATTAATTTTTTATTTTATGATAATTTTTATGAGCAATGTATGTGTATTATTTTCTTTAATGTTATACATGGATATCCGATAATTTGTATAGTATTTTAATCAGGTATGTAGAGTACGGTTTACACACAGAAGATCAGATTTTAGGTTCTTACAGAATATAAGTTTTATGTTCATAGTTTAGATAGAAATGGACATACCATCGATACGATTGTGACACATAATTTTAGTAGGCCTGTCTTGATTATAGAAAATAGATAATAGCATCGTCTATTGTTCCGACTCTCTATGCCAGTACACTTTGTGTGTATTTAACAAGATATTTTGGATAATTATTTTTATACTGACTATATAAATTAATTCACCCCAAAGTTATTATGAATAGTGTATATCCTCTTAATTCGGAAATAATTATTGATTTGCATATATTTAATATTCGTTGTTTTGATTCATTAAAGTGTGCAATCTTATATGGGTCCATATTTTCGGTAAGTTGGATAGCGATATTATTTACATAGAAAATATTAATTATTGACAGAATCTACGTTTTGAAAGATCGGGATTGATGATACCCCCTTAAGAAAGCTTATAAGTTTTGACTAGGTCAAACCCTGCAGGTTAATTTGATTATTCGGTGGTCAAATAAGTTAAGCGTAAGGGCTTAAGGAATACCAAGATGCCGATTAAATTAAATTATCAATAATTAAATTTAATCGGCAAGTATTGAAAATCTTAACGTGAGGAGAAATGGTAAGCATTTAATAACAGGAGCTCAATGCCAAATGGTTTTGAGATTATAAGTAATAGTGCAAATATAATTCTTTAGTGGTGTGAGCTGTAATTCAGTATTTTATAAAAATTACAGAAATCGCTGCTAGTTTTCTATAATTATAGATACCGTTATGAAGTTTACTTAATTATGGAAACTACTGATACGTATTTGTGTTCCACTGGAAATCTTACTCATAATTACTCCCAGGTCTCTACTGTAACCCTATAAATTGCGGGTAAGCTAAACCAGTTTCATAATTTGTCTTTTAAGACTAAAGCTGTCTAGGTTCTGTCGGTATGAGTTCTCGAAAGATTATAGCCCACACTATATTCAGGAATCGCATAAAGGGAATACAGTAGAAGATCTGACAAGAACTTCAACTCAAATTCAAATCATAGTTGAAGATTCGACCGGTAAAAATGTATTCTTGTGAAAACCCGGTACGTGTTTATTTTACTAATATTTTCTTTAATTTAATATTATGGTATGACAAAAGCTAGACCATGAGTTTTAATGATACGGAGATTCGTGAATGAATTAATGGATTTTGGAATAATTTTTAAAGAGTTAAAACCATGATAAATTTTGATAACATGCTAATGGAAAGAGTTGTAATGAGGCTATGAGAATGAGGTTGGAGATTTGGTTTTAATTTAAAGGAGTTTGTTAAATTTCTGGTTCAATGATCACCGCTTGAGCGGTGGAGGTCCACTCGAGCGGGCTATCGGGATGAGTATAGAGAGTTCTCGAGCCTTAGAGAGAATTTAGGAAAAATATATAAAAATATATATATAACACACACAAACTAAAGCCACGTGAGACCCATTCTCACTTCTAATCTCTTCCTTCTCTCTCTCTTTTGGGTAAAAACCCACCCAAATCCTCAAACCCTAACTTTCCACCCCTCAAATTAAAGATTGAGGCGTGATTAGGAGAAATCAAGGAGAAATACCAAGATTTGAAGCAAGCAGATTGAAGATAAAATCTTAGAAGAGCAAGGAAACCCAACTTCCAAACCCTATGAGAGAGATTTGAAGGAATCACAAGCTTTCGAGCAAATTCGAGGTAGGATCTAGATTTCCTCACATGTCTTGCGTTGATTTGAGTTGATATTTTATATATATGAGTAAAGATTAGGTCAATTGCATGCTTAACGATCATATTGGTAAGTTTGTGTGTGGGTTAGGTTGATTTTTGTAAAAATGGAGGTTTTGGGGAGTGATTACCCATGAAATTGATGATTTAAGGGATCAAAAAGAGGTTTTGAGGCATTTTTGAAGTGGGTTATGTGTTTGGAGGTTTGAAGCTCAAAATATGGGCAAATCTGGGTTTCTCTCGGGTGCCAGCGCGCTCGAGCGGATTCCTGTCCGCTCAAGCGCTCACATGGCAGAAGGTTTGGCGCTTGAGCGCCCGAAGTCCGCTTGAGCGCAGTCAGTCCGCTCGAGCAGACTGACAGCGCAGGGCTAACTTTTTTTGATCATATCTCCCTCATTCAGACTCCGAATTGGGTCGTTCTTATACTCAAATCGAAGCTCCAAAAATCCTTTTTGTAACAAGACTACCTTCACACAAAAATAAATTTTGTAGAAAAAGTTATGATCAAAATAGAAAAGGTATGTCAAAATTTTAAAACCATTTTTCAGCCATTTTTAGTCCGATGTCTTGGAAAAACATATTGTCAATCATATTGGCCCTTTTTACTAAATTCATAGTCCCTTGAGCTTGTGCCACATTTATAGATATATCTAAATTGAGTTGGGATGTATACATTGGACCCGTTGGTTGAATCCTCTTTACATTAATTGTGAGTTTTAAATTGATATATGTACATGTATACATGATGGGTGTATTCCTTTTAAATTGAAGTGATCCTCTTGATATCAACCTTGTGTTATGGGTATGTGATAACACTGTGGTTTATGAGAAATTTTGTAACGAAAGTGGCGAAATGAAACATTATATAATGAAGGTTGGGAAATGAGGAATTGTGTACTGATAGTCATGATAGTAATTCGGGCTTGGAATTATAATAATGTACTATGGTAATGAGTGGGAGAGGAACCATGTGTGGTTGGACACCTGGGTTGCGAAAATGAATATAATTAACCTAAAATGAACCGTACGGATTTATGTGGAATAAGTTGGGCTAGCGGCTCCGCGGTGAAAAATTGAAAACTTGCGCAAGATGGGGACCACATGCCCACGGGTTAGTCCCCGAAATATGGTATTGTGTCGTGGTGAGTTATAGAGCTATCTATTACCCAATGGCTTCGCGTAGCCTATTGGGATTAATAGGGAGGGGTTTCTATAAACTACACCCGATATCGGTTCATTAGAGGTGATACGATTTTGTGAAAATCGAGAATGAAAAATGAAAGATTAATGAATGGTAAGGTAAAGTAATGGGTAGATGGAGACAAATCTAGGTGTGCGTGAGTATGTGTGTGTAAAAGAAATAAGTTGGTGAAAATATGCATCTTTATTTGGTTACACCCATCGCACCTCACAAATCACGCATTAGATATGAGTTAATCTTTATCCTACGAGCTTCGGCTCATGTATATATGTCAAACACATTTCAGGTTCTGACGAGTGGGGTGATAGCAAGGCTATGGATGCGTTGGGAAAGAACAAAGAATGGGAGTTATGATTTCTTTGTTTCTTCATTTTGTTGTATATAATAATGAAAGGGATGTAACGAAAATGATGGTTAACGTTGGATGTATGATATCTCAAACTCTTTGTGACGAATCTGGAAATGTAATTTTGGAACTTGGTTTATTCTGCTCAACTTTTTGAATGACATGCTCTACTTACAATATTTTTTTATGTCTCGGGGTTTTACCTGTGGTTAGAATTTATGTATAGCATGTTTGGGGTTTAGTTCACGGACCTAGGTTTTGGGCGTGATAATTCTTCTAAGTTAACTTCGGATGTACGAATTTTATTTTGATCGTTCGTCATCAAAAGTTTTATCTAGAGCCCGTTTCGGTATTTACCCGTTTAGTTAATTTTTTTCTTTTATCGTTTGCAAAAATAAAGATTTTGACAGTCTTGCCTCCAACAATTGGTATCAGAGCCATTTTATTTTTTATTTTCGATTATCGGGACCGGGTAGTTTTAAAACTATTGCTAACATTGTTTTGCAGCCGTTATAATCTCGATTTTATGATCGTCATTAATTCATCTTTGGTTGAATGGTTTGTGAATTATTATTATTATTTTTAATCACGAAGGTTGGCCGTGATAGGTTGAATATGAGCCTTTAGGATATAGGATCGACGTAATAGCTAGTTTTATATTTTTAAATATCTGTTTAGATTATTTAAGAATAGGTTGAACATATCCAAGAACACGAAGAACGGAGGCAGCACCGGTAGTGATTCTGGATTTTACGGGCCACGAATCGTGGAAAATTTTAAATGGTTTTAAACGGTTTTTTCTAGTGACTTTTTTGCAATATTTATGTATAAAAACCAGCATAAAATAAGTTTAAAATAGTAGAAAAAATCACCAAAATAGCCCAGTTTCGACGGCTTTGTCGGCAGCGATTAAGAGGCGATTTTGACGATTTTTGGGCCGTTTTTTGGACTATTTTGTGAGTAATTTTTTAAATATAAAATAGCCGTAAAATATATCTCAAAATACTATCAAAATCTAAAAAATAAAACTAGACCAAAATCACAACCCTAACAGGCGGCAAATAGGTTAGTGACGGTGGCGCCCGATAACAAGCTTCAGGAGCTGTTTTGGGCTATTTTGGCACTATTTTTGAGGTGTTCTTCAAAGTATCGTGTGGATGGATATTTAAACTATTTTTGCACATAAATTTAGCATCAAATAAGCACCAAAAAAACCCAAACGGGTGGCAGTTAAAGGCGGTGGCACTGGTGGCCGATCGTAGTAGCTTCCATGCAGTTTTTTGACAATTTTTTGAGCTATTTTTGAGAAGTTTTTTAAAAAAAAGATAGTAATTTTTGAGAGTTTTCTTTCGATATAAAGTACGTCGAAAATAGGGTTCGGATGAGGACAGAACGGCCTCGAGAAGTTGGAGGTTCCAGGTGACGGCGCTGGGGTGCGACGGCAGCAGTTTTGAGCAGTTTTTCTAGAAATGTTTTGGGCTATTTTTGAGCAATTTTTTTATAGAAATATAATACTTTATGAGAACTTTCTTTTGGTATAATGTATGTCAAAAACAGAGTTCGAAAAGAGGACGAAAAATCCTCAGGAAGTTGGCTGCGCAATGTTATTGCGACCAACAACATTTTTTGTCATCGGGGCAATTGTTTTGGCTATTTTTAGGCATTTGCCAACAGTTTTTTGGCAGAAAAATCTCATATTTCAAGATCTTTTCAACGATATAAAGCTCATCAAAAACGAAGCTCGGATGAGGCGATAGGAGCCGCTGAAGGTCGACAAGGCTGCACCGGTTGTGGCTGGTGGTGGCTAGCTATTTTCTCTCTCCCGGGACTATTTTGTGTTGATTTTTTGATAGATACGGGATTGATTTGATATATATTAATATATCAAATAGTAACAGAAAAGCCTGAAGCAATTAGACACAGGAATCAAAGATAAAAAATGATTATTACAACTTATCATCTTTTGGAGACTGAAACGCTTCAGCGTTTCATTTGAATTATAAAATGAAGATATATGCATCGTGTTTATATATATATAAATTACATGGATGATTGCATATCTGTCTTATTTATCCTATTAAGTTAATTAATTCAAAAATTTGGTTTTAATTAAAATATTTTGTGATAGAAAATAAAATTAAGTTTTTTTAATTAATTAATTTTAATTAAATGAAAAAGTTTTAGATATTATATTTTTTATAAAATATCTTGTTTAAGATGACTTTTCATAAAATTGGATATCTTGAAAAAATGTGAGAATTAATTCTAAATTTTGAATTAATTAAATAGAAAAATATTTAATCAAAATAAATTATTATTTTTTGAAAAATGTGAAACGAAAAATAAAATAATTAAATATCTTTAATCACTACCTTAGCTAAAAAGTTGAAGGAAAAACTATGCATTTATTAAGTTTTATTTGTTACGCATTTAAACAAGAAAAGATGGTTTGATAAAGCAAAATCTTTGAAATCGTGTATACAGGAAGATATTTGATTCTTTCAGATCGTGTATTTTTCAAAATTAATAAATTTATTTTAATTAAATAATTTTTTATAACCCTTAATAAATATTTTAAAAATCTAAGCAGAAGACGGAGTTTATTTACAGATAAATCATGCGGTCTCCATCATCAATTTGCAGGTGATGCAATTAAACTCTGCGTGTAGACAGTAAGGCCTTCCTCCCCAACTGACAAATTAATTGCGGTATCGCCAGTACAAATCTTCTTTAGGAATAATTCTAAACAAAGTCTAAGGGAATTCAAAAAACGTTCACATTATACAAAGTACCAAGATAAGGGGTTTAGGACCGCCATAATTGGGCTCTCTCTGAAATTACCACCGCAGTGGGATTAGGTCCACCGATTTAGGCTCTCTCCGAATTACCCTTCAAAACATCGTGACAATAGGATTTAGGTCCGCCATAATTGAGCTCTCTCCGCATTACCACCACAGTGGGATTAGGTCCGCCGAATTAAGCTATCTCCGAATTACCCAATGTCTAAGTTATCGAAACCAGAATACTAGCGACGAACCCATGGTGCCCAACAGTATCCATAAATCATTTCAAACACCTAGGACGCACCCAAAGTGTAAAAACCAATTTTGTAACACCGGGGACGAACCCAGGGTGTACAAGGGGAATACATTCCAAAACAATTTAAAAAAAATGGCAACCAGGGATGCCGTAGATATAGAACCAAGAAGAATAATCTCAAAACCGCCCATCCCAACAACAATTTACACATATGGACTCCAATATGCCAGGATGCAAATAACAATGCTCATAATGCGTACCATTGATATCAAGTGCATTGATATCAAATACAACAATTCATAGTATGACATCAACTAGCATGACAAAGTTCAAGGTATAACGCGCCAAGCATAAGGTACACGTATATAAAGCACGGGCTACAATTCTCAAGATATGATTCAATATAACAGCAGGGGTTCTAGATCATCATACATTCACTTGAAACACTAATCAACCAATTCAAATAAGTGATCATACAGAAACTCGGGTCTCATGGAAAAGGGTGCTCGAATCACACTTAACAACTTTTAGGGCCAAAACCAAGTATTAAATTAATAGGGGCAACAAAGTCTTGGGGCATCTAGGCTTGGAAAACAGTTATGATTTTTAAACACCATTTAGAGAAAAATATATCCTACAACTCTCATGTTTAACACCAAGGTCAAATCCTAAGGCAATTGCGTGAAAAATTCATTCTAAGCAAAATGGTTCAACATTTACTCCAGATTTTTACCAACAACTAGCTTCTGTTGTTCTCGGTTTTGGGGTATCAAATGAAGTCCAAATGAGCGCTTTTTTTAGTATGTTCTACTTTCACAAGTTCCCTACAAGTTTCTTGTTTAGAGGTAAGGGTAGTTAGTTGAAAAAAGTTAGACTTTTTGGCCATTTTAAAAAGTGGGTTCTGTCAGCCACCAAAACTCTGCAGAGCCGATTTTGGACAGAGGATTTAAAACGGTTTTAGGGTAACATCCCAACGTTTTAAGGCCTGATTGTTTGGAAGACACTACATCAATATGTTAGCTACAAATTTCTTGTAGACCACTTTTGGAATAGGTCATTAAAAATAGGTGTTTTGGGCAATATAAAAATATGTGATAGAATGTTCCTCGGAGACTGAAAATCAACAGAGATTTTCAAAGGAGCTTGGACCTTTCAAACCTCAATATTTTGTGCTCATGTTTGGTGGGTAGATGGATATACATTCTATCTACAATTTTCATGTTTTTACCAAAGTTTGGATTTCATTCTAAACTAGGGTTTCCAACTCGGTAATGTTGACTTGTCATAAAATGACACACTTTGGTAAAATTGCAATATCTTGAGTTCTAGTTACGAAAATGAGTTGAAACTAACTTTGGATGAAAGATAACAGAAAAATATAACTCTGGACACAAAAATCATGCATAGGTAAATTTTCTACAGAGAGTGATGGTATTTTAAATCTCAGGACAGAAACATCAAAGTTATTGAAAATCAAGCCTCTTAGGGTTTAGGTCCTCTACTTATGCTATGCCAAGTTTTGGTTCTATTTCCTTACATGATTGTGTTTCAAACATAAATATCAAAACTCCAGCACCCTTAGATATCATCATCCTCAAAGATAATAACATACAAGAACATCTCATATCATCCAAAAACTCAGCAGCCCCTAATTCTTTACTATAACACCTTGTCGGTTCGATTTCGATTCTTGATTTTTTTAGGGACTTAAGGGATGTGTTGGGGGGATGTTTTGAGCGATATTAGAAACAAGGTTTAGAGGTTTTACGTACTTATTTTGAGAGATCAAATAATGGTGGATGATGGATTAGGACTTATCTTTAAAATCATGGTCTCCAAAGACCCCACTTTTTGGATCCCTCCTTCTTCTTCTTCTTCCTTCTTCTCTCAAACCCTCAAGAACACTCAACACACTCTTTCTCTCTCTATACGCACGAAATTTTTAAGGGGAGAAGAGGTGCTTGGCTTTGTTTATATAGGCATAGGATATGGAACACATGGGGACAAAAGTACACAAGGAAGCTTCATTTTCTTCACTTCATTAAACGAGACTTTGAGTTTGATTTGAGTTGATGTGAGTTGTGATGGCTAGAATTCAAATTTGGTGAAGCTAAAAGTAGCTAGGTGGCTGTTTGGGGTGAAAAATCTGATCTCCCATCAATCAAGTGATTTGTCTCGATTTACGTGCCCATATTGTGCAAGAAAATGCATTAAAATTTAATTTGATGTATCTTTTGGTGTCTTTTTCTACTGAGACTTATTATTTTTGTATGTTTATGAGAAATATAGTATTTCTATGTATTATCATAATTTTCATAGCAATAAATTAAATAGAAGTGGTCTTTTAAGTCAAATTAAGCTGTTTTGACAACATGAGGCCTTTTGACTTATTTTGTTATGTATGGACTTCAATAATAATTTGTTTGCTTTTGTTGACTTATAACACTACATTATTAGATATATTACTTGTTCAACAAGTTTGGGATCATCATAATGTTTCATTTAATGCATTTCTCATCATTTAAAGATAAAAAGAAGAAAATAAGTCACTTTTTGGCACATCCCCCAAGGTGATCGGCCACTAAGGGGCATTTTTGGTATTTTTGATATTATTTTATCTTTTACCACTTAATTGTACTTAAATCCTTGATTTAGGGTATCCATATATCAAAATTTAGATTTTTAAAACTTTTTGCTGTACTATGGGCAAAACGATCATTTTATCCTATTTATGTGAATTTTTTATTTTTAATTTATTATTTTATGATATATTCTTAATTTAGAATGTTAGGAGATTCTCTAGGTGTTAGGATTTTATTGCCTGTGTTTTGGATCTTTTTAGGATTTTCGGACCGAACTTAGGATTTTCGATTCGAGTTAAGGTTTTGAACTACTTCCGTATTCTATAGCCTTGTAGACTATCCGTCACTAATATTAGGATTTAGGCTGGGTCTTTACACGGGTCGTTATCAACTGGGTTATTACAACTAGGGTCTATATCGGGTCGTTACAAACAACCCCCCTTAAATAAATTTCGTCCCCAAAATTTCGCCCCGTACTTCACCGTATGGAAGGTTAAGGATGATTTACTAACTTTGTGCCTTCTTGTTTTCCAAAAATTGTATCTTTGACTACTTGAGTTGTTCTTTATTGCGGGTGTGAATAAGGTCGAGCTCATATATTCCGTACTTACCATAAAAGTTGTCTTGTCCTACTTAACTCTTTAAACTAATTACTATCAAATCTTCAAGGATCCTATCACATAACCAGCTAGCTCCAAAAAGTTCGTATTTTTGTCACGTTAGCTAGTCTCTTCCCATTAACTGTTGCTTCTACTTCTATTGAGTCCACTTGAATTTCTTCTCTATATATAACATGACCTAAAAACATCACCCGATAGAACTAAAACCCACACTTACCAAGGTTTACAAATAACTTGTGCTTTCTCACAATCTACAAAGAATCTTCAAATATTTCCTGTGTTCCTCTTCACTCCAAAAATATAACCGAATATGGTTTACCAACACAATCTCAAATTGGTCTAGAAAGCTTCTCAGCACCCATTCCATCAGGTCCATAATCACAGCAAGTATATTTATTAACCCGAAAGGCATCACCATAATTTCATAATACTCGTAACTAGTCCAAAAAATAGTCTTAGGTATATCTAACTTTTTCACTTTTAACTTATGATATCATGATTCTAGTTTATCTTTAAGAACACGTTGGCTCCAAAACACCACTTACATCGAGTATGACTTCCACAAGAGACCATATGTCTCTAAACTAGCCCACCATCGAAACTGATTTCAAACATTCTCTACTTTTGTCTGGAAAGACTGCCACTCTACCAAAAATTAGGTCATTGCCATTTTCAAACGTACATCGAAGACTACTTCCCAATCGACTAATGACTACTAACTCAGAATCGCATCACCACTTTGTGTTGGACTACTCTTGCCTTATGACCATTAAGATTAATACCGCCACTTGAACCTAATGAGTCACTGGGGCTAAACATATCACACAGATTAAATGCTCTCCAGGTATACTCTTACCTATATGAATCCAATCACCACCTTATCATATATTTCCTTCACGTGCGTACCATCCACCCTACAATCCTTTAACTGTACAGTATTAACTCCTTATTATAAAATCTCTTATCATCATCACTCAATCCCTTCACACATTTTCTGCCACACAATCGAACTAAGAATCATTTTTGTTGCTCTTTAATTACTTTATCTTACCCACATTCTACCAAGACACTCGATACTCTCAATGCCAAATATAAAAACCATACCCATGAATTTGTATAGTATTACTTTATGCTTCCATTCTTTTCATCCAAACACTTATTCCTCCTACGCACTCACACTAAGCTATTATACAACTTCACCAAAAATAATAAAATTATATCACCCTTCAACTTCTCATACATAGAGTTCATACGCTCCCGTAAGAAAATTCCTTCTTTATACCAACAACATCTACTCACCAATCTAAACAAACTTGCTCTAACGAGTCACATCACAAATTTTTTTTTGTAAGCAACTTCCTTACAACTCACATCGATATCATATTAGAAACCAAACACCAACTCCATAAGAGCTACACAGTCTAAACGCCAAACGAATACAAACTGATACTTCAAGAATCTACCATGTGAATAACTTAGTATGCCCATAATGTGGACTCCACTCTTCATACAATTCTCAGCATCAATGGGACTCACTATTCTCTCAAACTTCTTGGCACTCGAACACTAGAATTGCTTAACTAAAGAGCTATCGATCTTCGAGGTGATCTTGATAATGTTGATGACGAAGTCTGTAATCATATGCTTTTATTTTCTCTCTAGTTCTTCCAAAGGTTACTCCGTTCCTCTTGGCCTCTACCGTATGTTCTTGATGTGCTTAGAACGTTGGGTTTAAATGTCTCTTCTAATAACTGGATCATTTTTCTCAAGCGGTTGGTCATTCTAGGGTAAAAAAAATGTGATATAAGATATGGTTGTAGTAATTACCTAGTGATGTGATCAATTGTGATTTAGTAGTTAATTCTTCATCAGGCTCCAAACGTTCATTGTTATGATCAAGATTCTTCGTTCTTTGATAGTGATGGCAATAATCTGAACTTTAACACTTCGGTGGGAAGGTCGGTGTGAACATCGATGTATATAAACGTACTTCTTTTGCTAGCGTAATAAAGTTAATGTTAATTCGAGGCTATTTCTCATTTTTCACTTCCTTACTACCGGTATGAATCTGTTACTTGTCGATTTATCGGATGGGTGGGTCGGCTAAAAACTAGTCTGAAGAAGGTTGAATTGTACTATATGGTGGTGTCGCGAATCCTTTGATGTGAAGCTGTCGTCTCTAATTTTGGATTGCTGACGGCCTAGTTCTTATTTGTCAGGACCTTTGGAAAGATATAGTTAGTTGAATAAGCCCTTACTTAACCATTCTTGCAAATGGGAGCTTTGATCTTCAAAACTTTTATTAAATGCGGACGTTGATAGATATTCTAAGCCGTGACGTCATGAAGAAATCACCTTCACGCATGAAGAGGTGTTAAGAGATTTTTGTCCATCGTCACAGTTTCCCACGAAAGCACTAAGGCCTGATGATGTACTATCCTGACGATCGTTGTTACTCATAGTTCTATGGGGCAAGATTTTGAAGGTCGACGATCAAAAGCATGCGCGGGGTTAGAACATCTTAGGGCAGAACCCAGGTGGTTCAAAGATAGGTTGAATGAGGTTAAATGGTCATGGTTAAGGCAATTACCATTGACACAAATCGGGTGGTCATATGGGGTTCAAATGTAGGAGAAACAAGAAGAGGACAATGAATAGTACTTTAAACAAGTGTCCCTTGAACTAATCCAGAACAATCAGATTATGATAAAGGAGATATCAAAAGGGGCAGCCTAACTAGATACTTTGCCCTAATGTTACGTCGGCCTAACATACTTCAATACAAGCATCCAAGTCGACTTCTCAGGTTGGGATTTCAAGAGTGTACAAAGAATTTGAAAAATCACTGCAACAGACTGTGGTTTCAGAGTCGAGAGAAATGAACGATGGCAAATGATTTTATCAATGTCGAATATTTTGAATGGGTACTTAACAAAGAATTCATATAAAGTTCTACAAGAGAAGAGTTAGTTTAAGTATGATGACTCGAATCGGAGGAGAATCAATATGCGAATACCGGTCATTATCGAGGCATGAAAACTTTGAGGACAAGGGTATTTTCTTGAGTTAAATTTCTAATAGGGTTCTCAATAAGACTTGGGTGCATAAAGGTTACTGACAAATGACTCTTGACGGTACCATTGAGGATTGATGATATAAGAAAGGAGGACATACAAAAGAATTTCAAAAAGTTGATACCAAGGCTTGGGGTAAATGAGAAAACAATTCATAAGGATGAAGTTACGGGGTTTTAACGGTGTCTCTCAAGGTGATATCTAAAATTTCTTCTAGTGCGCACTCCTGTATACCCCCCTTAAAATAAGAAACCTCGTTCCATGAATCTCCGATCTTTGATCTCGATGGTCATACACGTCCTTTGCAAGTAGATTCCTTGCTACTACCGGTCCTGATAACGTCCTAACACGACTTACAATAAGACTCGGGCGTAGAAGATTTTAGTTTTTATAATGTATGGATGATAAAAATTATTAATACAACGCCTCCTACAGAGCTCCAACGCGATAGAATGCATGATTTCTCATAACCCAAGGCCTGAACGTTCACTAAACCTAAACTCTGATACCAACTGTGACGCCCCATCCTCCGGGCACGTCGACACATATATAAATACAAATAAAGAGATATTTTAGCCATTCATTCATATTTACATATGTTAGTTACATCATAAGTGAATTCTAAGCCTTTCAAAAGTACATAAGTATTACAGTTCTACCAAGAATTTTCAATAATTAAAATAAGCATGAGAAAATTGAATATAAGCATAAATGCAGAGGTCTCGACTCCTCAAAATGCATCAGCGAGATCCATGTGCTCTTGGGACTCACCCTGTTCTTCAAACTCTTCTTCTCCCTCTGAGACGACTTCCTCCAAGAACTCCTCCCTACCTGTGGCACGAATGTTATGAGCCAAGGCCCAAAAGCAAAACACTCTAACCTTCTAACCAATCTCACAGCGCAAAATTCACCGTAACGCATACCCTATAACACCCAGTACAGTTTATAGTCAAGGAGACAGACAAATTTATGATAAGATAGTAGATAAGTAAACAAAGATGTGTATATGAGGTGTCGTGTAAGAAATGCAGATGCCCAACTCAACATGCACCCAGATAAGAATAGGAATTCCACGCAGGGAATCACCAGATTAGACTTCATTGGACAAAGTGATCACGAAAGCCATCATCGCGCCTCATTGCGAAAGGTAAACGCATCGCCTGGCTTCATGCCACAGTTATTTTACTCAATGGCAATGGCGTGGGGGCCGACCACCCAATTATTCAGCCACCCTTATCCGGGACCGACAATTATGTGCGCACACAACCTACCTTAAGATGCGTGATGCACCGGTGTCAACCCAAAGTCTAAGAGATTTCAAAAAACGTTCGCATTACATAAAGTACCAATATGAGGGATTTAGGACTGCTATTAATTGGGCTCTCTCCGAATTACCACCACAGTGGGATTAGGCCCACCAAATTAGGCTCTCTCTGAATTACCCTTTAAAACATCATGATAATGGGGTTTAGGTCCGCCATAACTAAGCTCTCTCCGAATTACCACCACAGTGGGATTAGGTCGGCCGAATTAGGCTCTCTCCGAATTATCCAAAGTCTAAGCTATCGAAACCAGAATGCTAGCGACGAACCCATGGTGCCCAACATTATTCATAAAGCATTTCTGTAACACCGGGGATGCATCCAGGGTGTACAAGATAAAATTATTTCCAACACTGGGGATGCACCCAGGGTGTAAAAACCAAAACATTTTCGAAAATGGCAACTAGGGATGCCCTAGACTTAGAACCAAGAAGAATAATCTCAACGCAGCCCATCCCAACAACGGTTTGAACAAATGGACTCCAACATGCCAAGATACAAATGACAATGCTCATAATATGTACCATTGATCTCAGTGTAACAATTTATAGCATGGCAATATTCATGGTACAATGCACAAAGCATAAAGTACAAACATGTGAAGCATGAACTACAATTCTCAATATATGATTCAATATAACAGCAGAGGTTCTAGGTCATCATACATTCACTTAAAACACTAATCAACTAACTCAAATAAGTCATCATACAGAAACTCGGGTCTCATGGAAAAGGGTGCTCGAATCACACTTAACAACTTTTAGGACCAAAACCAAGTATTAAATTAATAGGGGCAACAAAGTCTTGGGGCATCTAGCCTTGGAATTAAATTATGATTTTTAAACACCATTTAGATAAAAATATATTCTACAACTCTCATATTTAACACCATGGTCAAATCCTAAGGCAATTGGCTGAATATTTCATTCTAAGCAAAATGGTTCAACATTTTCTCCAGAATTTTACCAATAAGTAGCTTCTGTTGTTCTCCGTTTTGAGATATCAAATGAAGTCCAAATGAGCCCATTTTTTAGTATGGTTTACTTGAACAAGTTCCCTACAAGTTTCATGTTTAGAGGTAAGGATAGTTGTTTGGAACAAGTTAGAATTTTTGGCCATTTTAAAAAGTGGGTTCTGTCAGCCACCAAAACTCAGCAGAGCCAGTTTTGAACAGAGGGTTTAAAAAGGTTTTGGGGTACCATCCTGAGGCTTTAAGGCCTGATTTTTGGACAAAAACTACATAAATATGTTAGCTACAAATTTCATGTAGACCACTTTGGGAATAGGTTATTAAGAATAGGTGTTTTGTGCTATATAAAAATATGTAACAGAATGTTCCTCGGAGACTGAAAATCAATATAGACTTTCAACGGGGTTTTCACCTTTCAAACCTCAATATTTTGTGCTCCTTTTGTTGGGTAAATGGATATAAATGTTATCTACAACTTTCATGTTTTTACCAAAGTTCGAAGTTCATTCTAATCTAGGGTTTCTAAGTCGGTAATGTTGACTGGTCAGAAAATAACACACTTTGGTAAAATTGCAATATCTTGACTTCTATTTATGCAAATGAGTTGAAATCAACTTTGGATGAAACATAACAGAACAATATAACTCTGGACACAAAAGTAATTCTTAGATCAATTTTTTACAGAGATTTATTGCATTTCAAATCTCATGGCAGAAACATCAATGTTCTAGAAAATCAAGCCTCTTAGGATTTAGGTCCTCTACTTATGTTATGCCAAGTTTTGGTTCTATTTCCTTGCATGCTTGTGTTTCAAACTTAAATATCAAAACTCCAGCACCCTTAGATATCATCAAACTCAAAGATAACAACATACAACAATATCTCATATCATCTAAAAACTCAATTGCCCCTAATTCTTTACTATAAGGCCTTTTCGGTTCAATTTTGATTCTTGATTTTTTTGAGGGGCTCAAGGGGTGTGTTGGGGGGATATTTTGAGGGATATTAGATACAAGATTTAGATGTTTTACTTACTTATTTTGAGAGATCAAATAATGGTGGAGGATGGGTTAGGACTTAGCTTTAAAACCATGGTCTCCAAAGACCCCACTTTTTGGATCCCTCCTTCTTCTTCTTCCTTCTTCTCTCAAACCCTCAAGAACACTCAACCCACTCTTTCTCTCTCTATATGCACGAAATGTTGAAGGAGAGAAGAGGTGTTTGGCTTGGTTTATATAGGAGGATGACAGGGAACACATGGGGGACAAAAGTACACAAGGAAGCTTCATTTTCTTCACTTCATTAAACGAGGCTTTGAGTTTGATTAGAGTTGATGTGAGTTGTGATGGCTAGAATTCAGATTTGGTGAAGCTAAAAGTAGCTAGGTGGCTGTTTGGAGGGACAAAATCTGATCCCCTATCAATCAAGGGATTTGTCTCGATTTGCGTGCCCATGTTGTACAAGAAAATGGATTAAAAGTTAATTTGATGTATCTTTTGGTGTCTTTTTCTACTAAGACATATTATTTTTGTATGTTTATGAGAAATATAGTATTTCTATGTATTATCATAATTTTCATAGCAATAGATTAAGTAGATGTAGTCTTTTAAGTTAAATTAAGCTATTTTGACAACATAGGATTTTTTAACTTATTTTGTTGTGTATGGACTTCAATAATAATTTGTTTGCTTTTGTTGACTTATAATACTACATTATTAGATATATTACTTGTCCAACAAGTTTGGGATCATCATAATGCTTCATTTAATACATTTCTCATCATTTAAAGCTAAAAAGAAGAAAATAAGTCACTTTTTGGCACATCTCCCAAGGTGGTCGGCCACTAAGGGGCATTTTTGGTATTTTGATGTTATTTTGTCATTTACCACTTAATTGTACTTAAATTCTTGATTTAGGGTATCCATATGTTAAAATTTAGATTTTTAAAACTTTTTGCTGTACTAGGGGCAAAACGATCATTTTACCCTATTTATGAGAATTTTTTATTTTTAATTTATTATTTTATGATATATACTTAATTTAGAATCTTAGGAGATTCTCCGGGTGTTAGGGTTTTATTGCCTGTGTTTTGGACCTTTTTAGGGTTTTCGGGCCGAACTTAGGATTTTCTATTCGAGTTAGGGTTTTGAACTACTTCCGTGTTCTATAGCCTTGTGGATTATCCGTCACTAATATTAGGATTTGGGCTGGGTCTTTACACGGGTCGTTATCAACCGGGTTATTACAACTAGGGTCTGTACCGGGTCGTTACACTTGTAGGCTAAAACGAGTAAGGATATCATCGATATACTTTGCTTGTGATAAGCCCAACATCCTTTGTTTTCGATCTCGCACAAGCTTGATTCCTAGGATATGAATGGCTTCTCCCAAGTCCTTTATATCGAACTGCCCAGATAGCCATACTTTAATCGTAGATAATTTCCCCACATCGTTTTCGATGAGCAAGATATCGTCTACATAAAGTACTAGGAAGATTACCACGCTTTTGTCACACTTTTGTCACGCAGGACTCATCTGGACTTTGATCAAAACCACAATATTTTATCGCTTGATCAAATCCAGTGTTCCAAGGCCTCGATGCCTACTTAAGTCCATAAATTGATCTCTTAAGTTTGCACAACATGTGCTCTAGGCCCTTTGCAATGAATCCATCTGTTTGTATCATATAGATACACTCATCAAGACTTTCATTAAGAAAAGCTGTCTTGACATCCATTTATCAAATTTTGTAATCAAAATGTGCGGCAATGGATAAGAGAATCCGGATAGACTTAAGCATGACTACCGGCAAAAAGGTTTCCTCATACTCGATTCTTTCTTTCTGAGTAAACCCTTTAGCAACAAGCCTAGCTTTAAAGATTTTAACCTTCTCGTCTGCTCCTCTCTTCTTCTTGTTGATCCACTTGCATCCAATGGATTTTATCCCTTCAGGTGGTTATACAAGTTTTCAGACCTGATTAGAATACATAGATTCCATATTTGAATTCATAACCATTTGCCAAAGAACTGCACCTTCGACTTGTAGTGCTTCATCGTAGTTACCAGGCTCAGCATCCAGTCCTGTCGGGATCCTGTCAAAAAACTTTTCCAACAACATATACCGGTCAGGTCGATGAATAACCCTCTCACTACGACGAGGTACTACCTGAGTTTGTGTACTAGTAGTAACAGGCTGTGCAAAATATGAACCATGTTCATCAGCACCCTGTTCTTGATTTGTACCTATCCTGATAATCCTCCCACTACGACGAGGTAATGGAATATTAGTGACTTGTGGTTCCTCTTCCATTATACTGGTATTTTCTCTTAGTTCTTCTAGAATAATTTTTTTTTTGGGCCTGTGATTCATAATATAATCATCTTCCAAGAATCGGGCATTGGTGCTAACAATGACCTTCTGATCCTTAGCATTATAAAATATACCACCTTTCGTTCCCTTGGGATACCCCACAAAGAAACAGACTTCCGTCCTCGATTCCAACATATCCGCGTTCCCTTCAGCACATATGTTGGATACCCCCAAATCCGAATGTGTTTCAGACTAGGCTTACGCCTAGTCCATAATTCTATGGGAGTAGAAAGTACTGACTTAAAAGGGGTACCAAGTTTTGAATATAAGCGGCTATTTCTAAAGTGAGTCTCCAAAAAAAATTTGGTAAACCTGAATAACTATTCATTGACCTTACCATTTCCATAAGAGTCATATTCCTTCTTTATGTTACACCATTCTGCTATGGAGTGCCAGACGCGGTCAACTGGGATGTAATCCCCTCTGATGGAAAGTAGTCCTTAAACTCTCCAAAGAGATATTTTTTACCGCGGTCGGATCGTAGTGATTTGATACTTTTACCTAAACGCTTCTCCGCCTCTGCCTTGAATTCTTTGAATTGCTAAAAGCATTCAGACTTACGGTGCATTAGGTAAATGTATTCATACCTTGAGTAGTCATCAATGAAACTAATGAAGTACTCAAAGCCACCTCTAGCCCGAATTGTCATAGGACCACACACATTAGAATGAACCAGCTCCAACGGTTCTTTAGCTCTATAGCCTTTGGCCAAAAAGGGCCTCTTGGTCATCTTACCCTCTAAGCAAGATTCACATACTAGAAGTGCCTCCATTTCTAATGAACTCAAAGGTCCATCTGCTACTAATCTGTTTATCATTTTTAGATTAATATGACCTAAGCATAAGTGCCAAAGAAACGTTTGGTTCATTAAAGAAGAAAATTTTCTCTTATATGGTAATATAGATGTATTATTCGTTTCAGTCAGTTGCAGTGTAGGAGAGATTTGAGTAATAATATAAAGATCTTCCACCAATGTACCAGAACAAATAACCCGTTTATTATCCTTAATAACCACAGAGTTATTAAAATAAACCAAATATTCGTCTTTAGCCAATCCATAAATGGAAACTAAGTTCTTTCTAATGGCAAGTGCATAAAGACAATCTCTCAATATCAAAACCCAATCTCTACCAAAATTGAGAGTGACCTCTCCTACTGCAACTGCTATTACTTTTGAATTATTGCCCACATACAGGTAAATCTCCCCATCACTAAGTTGTCGAATTTTCTGAAACCCCTACAAAGAATTACAGACATGATTAGTGGCTCCCGTATCTACACATTAGGTACTGGTAGATAACACCGCTAAATATGTTTTCACAACTAGTGAACAGAAATTACCTTGTTTGTTCTATTTTTTGAGAAATACTGGACATAGCTTTTTTCAGTGCCGGGTCTAGTTGCAGTGAAAACATCTGCCTTTCGCCTTTTTCACACCATTCCATGGCCCATTAATTACCATGAAAATCGTGTCTCCCGATTTCTTAACCTTTTTCTTATTCATGCCTTCCGGCCCCGAGGAAGACCCTTTTTTTAAAACAAACGCATTTTCTAGTATTGAAGAAATACCATTTGTAGTTAAAACTATATCCAAGTTACATTTTTAGTCAACAAAATTTGGTCCTGTAAGTTTGTTTTCTTTGAATATTGAAGCGAGTGGGTTGAAATTCATTTTAATTCTGAGAATTACATAATTAAAAAACTGTTAATTATGATGAGAAAAACTTTGAATTCATTTTAATTTGGTTCCCTCTGCTATTTTAAAATTAATTCGCCAGCATCCTGGTAACTGGAGATTAGTATGCTACGATGGGTAGACATCTACTATTCTTCATCAGATCAGACAGACCAATTTCTTTTAATTTTACTATCTAAGCAACTGACCATACCAAGTAAAATTAAATAACTGACATAGTTTCGATCCAATATATAATAGCAGTGACTCAGATGGAGAAGATACTATTATATACAGATAAGTGTTAACCATCACCTAATCTCAAATCAATCGCTTCGCAATGAACCATTCAAATGGAGAAGTGATCCACACTAACAATTATCCAGAATTATCCCTAAAAGAGATTTGTACTGACGATACTGCAATTAATCTGTCTGATGGGGAGCAGGCCTTGCTGCCAACACTTAGAGTTTAATTGCATCGCCTACAAACTGGTGAAAGAGACCGCAGGATTTATTGGTAAATAAATTCTCTCTCCCACTTAGATTTTTAAAATATTTTTTTAGGGTTATAAAAATCTATTTAATAAAAATAAATTTATTAATTTCGAAAGTCATACGATCTAAAAGAATCAAACATCTTTCTGTACATACGATTTCAAAGATTCTGCTTTATCAAATCATCTTTTCGTATTTAAATACGTAGCAAATAAATTTTAATAAATGCACAGTTTTTTCTCTAACTTTTCAGCTAATGTAGTGATTAAAAGTATTTATTTATTTTAATTTTCATTTCATATTTTTTGAAAAATAATAATTTATTTCGATTAAATATTTTTCAATTTAATTAATTCAGAATCTAGAATTAATTCCCACGTTTTTTCAAGATATCTAAGTTTTTTTAAAAAAAATTATCTTTAAACATGATATTTTGTAAAAAATAAAATATCTAAAGTTTTTCCATTAAATTAAAATTAATTAATTAAAAAAAACTAAATTTTATTTTTTATTACAAAATATTTTAATTAAAACTAAATATTTAAATTAATTAAATTAACAGGATAAATAAAATCAATATATATATCATTCACGCAATTAATAAAAAAATTTAAATATAAGATAAATATAAATATCATAATTTTATGATCGAATCAATACTTTAAAGAGTTTTAGTCTCTTGTTTAAAATAGGCTTCCAATTTGAATGAACACCCGATCAGTGTTTGTGTTGAAATCTGGCACTGCCCCTTTTCATTAGGAAACGTTTGTTTTCAAAATGGAAACATTTTGGGATTGTACCACTTGGAAACCGATTGGAATCTGCTTGCTTCGGCGAAACAGGCACAGCTTCGGCACTTGGAAAACTACTGGTCGCTTGGAATTTAGGAAACCGCAGCACCAATTTTGAAACAAGCTGTTTGCGCCTTTGGTTTTGGTTTTTGAGACTGCAAGCTGTTTGCGCCTTTGGTTTTTGAGACTGCAAGCTGTTTTGCTTCAAAGTTTGCCCCCAGTGGAATTCCGCCACT
Source organism: Heliamphora exappendiculata (assembly GCA_034768845.1). NCBI lineage: Eukaryota > Viridiplantae > Streptophyta > Magnoliopsida > Ericales > Sarraceniaceae > Heliamphora > Heliamphora exappendiculata. The sequence goes on along the minus strand of JAOTRH010282539.1, from coordinate 39,300 downwards.
TGAGAAAACAGCTTGCTTTTGATTGGGAAAGCACCGCAGCCTTGTGCTGCGTTGGAAACCACTGAAGCTTTGCTGAAGCAGTTTGGGAATCACACTGTTTTGATCTGGTGCTTCTTGCACCGGCGGCTTGCAGCTTTATATCATGGGATTTCCGAAACAGTCTTGGGATTCGGTTACTTGGAAACCGACTGTTTGGGAATTTCTGGATCACTGCTGTGGCTGTTTTGGTGCTGAAACTGTTGCTCAGTGCACTTTTTGGGAAACAAACCACTTGAGATGATTTACAAACCGCCTGAAATTGCAAACCGGCGCTGCTTGCGCCTGGGAATTACCGAACTTCATACTGTTCTTCCCTCCCTTTTTTTTATATAGTACTAAAAAATAAAATTGAAAAAAAATATCCACGGCTTAAACCACCGGAACCATCGCCGGTTGCCGTCGCTTTCCACCACCGGTTGCTGCCGCCTTCATTCTTATTTTTCATTCTAATAAACTAAAAAAAAAAACTTTAAGAACATAAAAAAATTTATATTAAAACCTATGTTCCGTATGCTCACATTCAATCTAAAAATTAATTAATCTATCACGGTCAACGCCCATGATTAAAAAAAAAATTAATCATCATCCACGTATTCAATCAAACAAGAAAATAAATAATGATCATAAAACTGAGCCTTAAAATGCTTGCAAAATAAAGTTAGCACAGTTTAAAATCTACCCGGCCCCGATAACCGTAAACCAAAAATAAAATGGCTCTGATATTAATTTGTTGGAGTTAAAACTGCCAAGATCATTGTTTTTGTAAACGATTTTTGGTATAAAAAAAATTAGACGGGCAAATGCCGAAATGGGCTCAAGATAAAACTTTTGACGAAGAACGAACAAAATAAAACCCGTGCAATCAAAGTTAATTTAGATGAATACCTCTTGTCGATCTAATCTTCAACTACGACTTGATTCCGAGTTGAAACTCCAGTCAGATCTTCTACTGTATTCTCTTGCACGATCCTCGAACGTAGTGTGGCCTACGATCCTCCGAGAACCCGTACCGGTAGAACCCCGATATATTTAAGTCTTGAAAGACAAAAATGATGTCATAATAATAATGATAATAAATTATTAAAAACTGATTCAGTATACCCGCATATATATAGGCTACAACAGGGACCTAGGAGTAATTGTGAGTTAGATTTTCAGTGGAACACAAACACACCTACTAGAGGTTTCTGCAATTATGAAAAGACATGCAGCGGTTTCTACAATTTTCATAAAACACTGATTACAGTTCACACCACTAAAGAACTATAATTGCACTCTGACCCAAAATCTCAAGACATTCTTGCATTTAGCTCATGTTATTAAATGCTTACCATTTATCCCCACGTTAAGATTTCTAATACCCGCCAATTAAATTTAATTACTGACAATTTAATTTAATTGGCATCTTGATATTTCTTAATCCCTTCTGCTTAACTTATTTGACCGCCGAATAATTAAATCCACTTGCAATATTTGACCTGATCAAAACTTATAAGCATCCTTAAGGGGGTATCGTCAATCCCGATCTTTGGGACGTGAATTCTGTCAATAAGTAGTATTTTTCATATAAATAATACCGCTATCCAACTTATCGGGAATATAGACTCATATAAGATCGGACCCTCAAATAAATTAAAACAACGAATATTAAATACATGCAAATCAATAATTATTTCGGGATTAAAAGTATAAGCACTATTCATAATAACTTTGGGGTGAATTAATTTATATAACTAGTACAAAATTAATTATCCCAAATGTTTCATTCAATATGCACAAAATGTACTAGCACACAAAGAGTTGGAACAATAGACAACGCTATTATCTGTTCCTCGTAACCAAGACAGGCCTACTAAAACTCTGTGTTACAGTCGTATCGATGGTATGTCCATTTTCATCTAAGCTGTGAACATAAAACTTATATTTTGCAAAAATCTAAAATCTGATCTTCTGTGTGCAAGTCGTACTCTACACACCAGATTAAATACTATGCAGAATAGTGGACATCCATGCATATCAAAGAAATGATACACATACATTGCTCATGAAGATTCTCATAAAATAAAAAATTAATTTTATTAAAAATAAACTTAAACATTAAAAACATGATTTTCAGTATACTAACCCTAACATTTTACTCACTATCAACGACGTGGGGGGCCGGCCAAGGAAAATATTCAGCCACCCTTATCAGGGCCGACAATTCCCACCTTAAGATGTGTGATGCCTTTGCCAGTGTCAACCCAAAGTTTAAGAGAATTCAAGAGACATTCACATTATATAAAGTACCAATATAAGAGATTTAGGACCGCAAAATAATCATACATTCTTATTCGGGCCACCCAAAATGCTCAAAGTAATAATCCCACCTTAAGATGCGGAATGCTAGCGACGAACCCATGGTGCCCAACAGTATCCATAAACTATTTTAAACACCGGGGACGCACCTAGGGTGTATAAACCAATTTGGTAACACCGGGGATGAACCAAGGGTATACGAGGAGAATATATCCCAAAATATTTTTAAAAAATGCCAACTAGGGACGCTCTAGACCTAACCAAGAAGAACAATCTCAACACAGCCCATCCCAAAAATGATTTGCACAGATGGACTTTATTATGCCAGGATGCAAGTAACAACGTCAATAATGTTTGGTATGGATCTCAAATACAACCATCTATAACATGGCATCAACTAGCATGGCAAGATTCACGGTATAACGTGTAAAGCATAAAGTATAAGCATATGAAACACATGCTATAATTCTCAAGATATGATTCAAACATGATAGCATGAGTTCTAAATTACCATACATTCACTCAAAAACATTAATCAACTAATTTAAATAAATCATCATATAAAATGCGGGTCTCATATCAATGGGTACTTAACATACACATAACAAATTTTAAGGCCAAAATCAAGTATTAAATTAAAAGAACCGACAAGGTTTTGGGGTATCTAAATGTAGAATCAAGTTATGAATTTTATACACTATTTAGATAAAAATATTTTCTACAACTCTCATGTTTAACACTAAGGCCAAATTCTAAGGCAAATAGGTGAATATTTCAGTTGCTCTCAGTTTTGGGGTATCAAATGAAGTCCAAATGAGCTCATTTTTTAGTATGTTCTATTTTAACATGTCCCCTACAAGTTTTATGTTTAGATCTAAAAGTAGTTGTTTGAAACAAGTTAGACCTTTTGGCCATTTCAAAAAGTAGGTTCTATTAGTCGCCAAAACTCAGCAGAGCCGGTTTTGGACAGAGGGTTTAAAATGGTTTTGGGATATCATCCCGAGTCTTTAAAGTCTAATTATTTGGAAGCCAGTACTTCAATATGTTAGGTACAATGTTCATGTAGACCACCTTTGGCATAGGTCACTAACAATAGGTGTTTTGGGCTATATAAAAATATATGGCATAATGTTCCTCGGGAACTGAAATTCAAAAGAGAATTTAAAAGGGGTTTTGACCTATCAAACCTCAATATGTTGTTCTCCATTTTTATGGGTCGATAGATATACATGTTATCTAAAACTTTTATGTTTTGACTAAAGTTTGGATCTCACTTTACATTAGGGTTTCCAAGTCGGTAGTGTTGACTGGTTGAAAAATGACACACTTTGGTAAAATTGCAATATCTTGAGTTCTTGTTATGAAAATGATTTGAAACGAACTTTGGATGAATGACAACACAAAAATATAAATCTGAACATAAAGAGCATGCTTAGATCAATTTTCAACATTGAGTTATGGAGTTCCAAAGTTCTGGGCAGAAACATATATGTTTTCAAAAATCAAGCCTCTTAGGGTCCAAGGCTCCTACTTGTGTCATGCCAAGTTTTTGTTCCATTTCATTGCATGCGCGTATTTTAGAATTTAATATCAAGGCTCCAGCACACTTAGAGCTCATCAAACTCAAAGATAGCATCACACAACAACATCTCATATCATTCATAAACAAAACAACCCCTAATCTCCAACTACGACACCATTTCGGTTCTTGATTTTTAGAGTGCTTAAAGGGATGTGTTGAGGGATCTTAGATACAAGATATAGAGATTTTATTTACTTATTTTGAGAGATCAATGAAAGGTGGAGGGTTAATTTGGACTTAACTTTCGAAAATCTCATCGGTTTCTTTCTTTTCCTCCATTTTTCTTCCCCAAACTCACTTTAACTATGAAGATCAAGTGTTTCTGGTTCCTCCCCATTTCTTGGGCAAAAATATCATATGGAGGAGAGGGTGTTTGGCCCTCTTTATATAGGCAAGGCTAGGGGACATGTGGGAGACCAATAAGTACAAAATAAGTCATTTTTCTTCATTTTAATAAAGGAGAATTGAGTTTGATTTGAGTTTATGTAAGTTTTGATGGATAGAATTCAGATATGGGGAAGCTAAATGTAGCTAGGTGGCTATTTGGGGGACAAAAATCTGATCCCCCATCAGTCAAGTGGTTAGTCTTGGTTTTTGTGCCCCTATTGTGCAAGAAAATGCATTAAAAGTTAATTTGATATATCTTTTTGGTGCCTTTTCCTACCGAGACTTATTATTTTAGTATGTTTATGAGAAATATAATATTTTCATGTATTATCATAATTTTCATAGCAATTGATTAAATAGATGTAGTCTTTTAGGTCAAATTAAGCTATTTTGACAATATATGATATTTTGACTTATTTTGTTGTGTATAAATTTTAATAATGATTTATTTATTTTTGTTAACCTATAACACTATATTATTATGTATATTACTTGTTCAACAAGTATTAGATCATCATAATGCTTAATTTAATACATTTCTCATTTTTAAGCTAAAAAGAAAGCAAAAAGTCACTTTTTGGCACTTTTCGGCACTTTTCCCAAGGTGGTCGGCCACTAAGGGATATTTTTGGAATTTTATGTTATTTTGTCCTTTTCTACTTAATTGTCTTTAAATTATTGATTTAGAATATCCATATGTCAAAATTTAGATTTTTAGAGCTTTTTGCTGTATTAGGGGCAAACTGGTCATTTTACTCTATTTATGAGAATTTTTTATTTTTAATTTATTATTTCATGATATTTACTTCATTTAGAATGTTTGGAGATTTTTCGGGTGCTAGGGTTTTATTGCCTGTGGTTTGGACCTTTTTAGGGTTTCCGAGCCGAACTTTGAGTTTTCGATTCGAGTTAGGGTTTTGAATCTCTTCTGTGTTTTATGGTCTCGTGGACTATCCATCACTAACACTTAGGGTTTGAGCTGGATCTTTACATGGGTCATTATTAACCGGGTTATCACAACTAGGGTCTGTACCGGGTCGTTACAAACTACCCCCTTAAATAAATTGTCCCCAAAATTTTGCCCCGTACTTTATTGTATGGAAGGTTAATGATGATTTACTAACATTGAGCCTTCTCGTTCTCCAAAATTGTGTCCCTGCCTACTTGAGTCATTCTTTATTGCGGGTGTGGATAAGGTCAAGCCCATATGTTCAGCACTTAAAGTAATGATTGTTTTGTCCTACTAACATCTTAAACTAATTACTGCCAAACTTTCAAGGACCATGTCACATAACTAGCTAGCCCCAAAAAGTTCGTATCTTTGTCACTTTAGTTAGCCTCTCCCCATTAACTGTTACTTCTACTTCTGTTGGGTCCACTTGAATTTCTTCTTCAGATATAACAAGACCTAAAAACATCACCTGATCCAACTAAAACTAACACTTTTCAAGTTTTACATACAACTTGTGCTTTCTCAGGATCTTCAAAGAATCTTCAAATGTTACCTGTATTCCTCTTCATTCTAAAAATATAACCGGATATCGTTTATCAACACAATTACAAATTTGTCTAGAAAGCATCTGAACACCTGATCCATTAGGTCTATAAACACAGCATGTACATTTGTTAACCCGAAAGGGATCACCACAAATTCATAATGCTCGCAACGAGTCCTAAAGGCAGTCTTGGGTATATCTGACTCCCGCACTTTCAATTTGTGGTATCATGACCCCAGTCTATCTTTGAGAACACGTTGGCTCCAAAACATAACTTACATCGAGTACGAATTTCACAAGCAATTATACGTCTCTAAGCTAGCCCACCACTGAAACTGACTTTGAACAATTTTTACTTCTGTCTGGAAAGACTGTCACTCTATCGAAAATCAGCTCATTGCCATATTTAAATGTACATCGAAGACTACTTCTTGATTGACTAACGACTAATAACTCGAAATCGCATCACCACTTTGTATTGAACTACTCTAGCCTTACGACCATTAAGATTAATATCGCCACTTGAACCTAATAAGTCACTAGGGCTAAACATACCACACAGATTAAACGCTCCCCGAGTATATTTTTACTCATATGAATCCAATCACAACCTCATCACATATTTCCTTCACGTATGTACCATCGACCCTACAATCTTTTAACTGAACAGTATTAATTCTTTATTCCAAAATCTCTTACCATCATCACTCAATCCCTTCACACATATTTTGCCGCACAATCGAACCAAGAACCATTTTTGCACTTTAATTATTTCATCTAACCCACATTCTACTAAGACACTTGATTCACTCAAGGCCAATTACAAAAATCACACTCATGAATTCGTATAGTCTTACTTTACACTTCCACTTTTCTCATCCAAACACTTATTCCTCTCACGTACTCACACAAGCTGCTACACAACTTCACCAAAAATAACAGAATTTTATCACCCTTCAACTTCTCATACATTGAGTCCACATTTTTCCATAAGAAAATTTTTTTCCTATACCAGCAACATCTACTCACCAATCTAAACAAAGTTGCTCTAATGGGTCACATCATAAATGGTTTTCGAAAGAAACTTCCTTGCGACTCACATTGATACCGCAACAGAAATCAAATACTAGCTCCATAAGAGTTACACAATCTTAACGCCAAACTAATATAAACTGATACTTTAAGAACCTACCATGTGAATAACTTGGTCTATCTAAAAGGCACACTCCAACCTTCAAACAATTTTTACCGTCAATGGGACTCACTATTTCTATGAACTCCTTAGCATCCAAATCCTTGAATTGTTAACTAAAGAGTTACCGGTCTTTGAGGTGATCTTGATAGTCCTAATGACGAAGTCTGTAATCATATGCTTCCAATTTTCTCTCTAGTCTTTTTAAAGGTTGCTCCGTTCCTCTTGGCTTCTACCAGTTGTGGTAACTACCTAGTCATGTGATCCATTGTGACTTGGTGGTTAATTCTTCATCAGGCTCCAAACATTTATTGTTGTGATCAAGATTCTTCGCTCCTTGACAGTGATGGAAAAAATTCAGACTCTAACACTTTGGTGGGAAGGCCGATGTGAATACTGATGTACATAGGCATACCTCCTTCGCTAGCGTACTGAGGTTATTGTGAGTTCGAGGCTGTTTCTCATTTTTTACTTTCTCACTACTGGTATAAATCTTGTGCTTCCTGATTTATCAAAATAGGTGGGTCAACTATGAAGTAGTCTTAGGGAAGTTTAAATTGTGACATATGGTGGTTTCGCGAATCCTTTAGTGGGAAGCTGTCGTTTCAACTTTAGATTGTTGATGGGATAGTCTCATTTGTTGGGACCTTTGAAAAGCTATAATTAATTGTTACTAACGGTCGTTGTTACTCATAGATTTATGGGGCAATGTTTTAAAGGTCGACAATCAAAAGCATGCGCTTGGTTAGAACATCTTAGGGCAGAGCCCAGGTGGTTCAAGGATAGGTTAGATGAGGTTAAACGTTCACGATTAAGGCAATTACCGTTGACACAAATTGAGTGGTCTTTTGGGGTTGAATTGTAGGTGAAACAAAAGGAGGACAGTGAACAATACTTTAAACAAGTGTCCCCAAAAGTAATACAGTATAATCAGATTCTGATAAAAGAGATGTTAAGAAAAAGAGGCAGCCAAACTAGATATTTGCCCTGATGTTACGTCGGCCTAACGTATTTCAATTCAAGCATCCAAGTCGACTTCCGAGGTTGGGATTTTGAGAGTAAACAAAAAAATTCACGAAATCACTACACGAAGGTGTGGGTATCAAGATCGAGAGAATTGTATGAGGGTAAAAAGACTTTACCAATGTCGAACGTTCGAAACCGATGTTAGTTAGAAGGAGGACATGTAAAGGGTTTTAATCGAGTACGAGAGTTTTCATAAAGGCTTAAGAAGGGAACTCATAGGGATAGAGTGGTGGGGTTCTAACGGTGGCTTTTGTAAAACTCGGGCTAGCTCGGGTGTTTCACCATCTAAGGGTTCATTAGCTTGTCGATGGTTCAGTTGTCTATCAGCCGTCCTAAGATAAAAGAGTGTTGGGATTTTGGGGTTTTTTCAATTCTTTATTGTTTTCATGATTTAGGATTTTGTGGAACTTAATTTGGGATTATGAGATAGCTTATGAAGAATTCAACAACAAACATTTTCATTTCATTCTAATCACCTAACCGGTGCAAGGTTTTCAAAAATTCATAGAACGCACGTACAACATCTAACAAAGGAAAAGATACAATGCCCAATGCACTAAAGCTTAGACGAACAGATGCAGATAAAAGTAACGGATAACCGAGTAACGGTATCACCTGGTACATTTTTGGATTGTTGAAGTCGGTTACTGAGTTGCGCGGTTTGATGATTCCTCTCCTATCCCTTGGTTTCTATGTCTGCATCCATTTTGCATCCATTCTATCTCCTAACAGCTTTTTGAATCCTAGGGGTACCTTCAAACGGTAGGTGGTTCTAGAGTCGAGAGAATGAATGATGGCAAAAGATTTTATGAATGTCGAATGTTTAGAACGGGTACTTAACAAAGAATTGATATCGAGTTCTACAAGAGAAGAGTTAGTTCAAGGATGATGACTTGAATCGGAGGAGAATCAAATGCGGATACCGGCCAATATCGAGGCACGAAAACTTGAGGACAAGGGTACTTTCTAGGATTGAATTTTCTAATAGGGTTATCAACAAGACTTGGGTGCAAAAGGGTTACCGACGAACGACACTTGACGGTACCATTGAGGACTAATGATATAAGAAGGAAGGACATACAAAAGAACTTTAAAAAGTTGACACCAAGGCTTGGGGTAAAAGAGAAAAGGACTTATAAGAATGAAGTCACGAGATTCTAACGGTGTCTCTCGAGGTGGTATCTAAAACTTCTCCTAGTGCGTACTTATATCTATCTCCCTTAAAGTAGGATAACTTATTGCATGAATCTCCGATCTTCGATCTCGGTGGTCATACCCGTCCTTCGTATGTAGATTCCGTGCTGCTTCCGATCTCAGTAACGTCCTAACACGACTTACTATAAGACTCAGGCATAGAATATTTTAGTTCTTATAATGTATAGATGATAATTATTAGTAATACAATGCACCTTACAGAGCTCCAACGCGACAGAATGCATGATTTCTGATAACCCAAGGCCTGAAGGTTCACTAAACTTAAGCTCTGATACCAACTGTGGCCCCCCGTTCTTCGAGCACATTGGAACATACATAAATATAAATAAAGAGACATTCTAGCCATTCATTCATATTTACATACGTTAGTTATTACATCATAAAGGAGTTCTGAACTGTTCAAAGAACTTAAATATTACAGTTTTACCAAGAAATTTCAAAAATTACATTAAGCACGAGAGAACTAAATATAAGTATAAAAGTAGAGATCTCAACTCAAAATGCATCAGCGAAATCCACATGCTCTTGGAACTCACCCTGTTCTTCAAACTCTTATTCTCCCTCTAGGACGACTTTCTCTAAGAACTCCTCCCTACCAGTGGTACAAATGCCATGAGCCAAGGTCCAGAAACAAAACACTCTAACCTTCTAACTAATCTCATGGAATAAAATTCACCGCAACACATACCATATAACACCGAGTATAGTTTATGGTCAAGGAGAGACAAATTTATGACATGATAGCAGACAAGTCAATAAACATGCGTGTATGAAATGCAGATGTGACACCTAGTTCCCCAAGTATGTCAGGATATATGTAACTATAAATAAGGGACATATCCTAGCCGAATGTTCATAAATACATAAGATAACTATTACATCATTAATGGTTCAGATATTGTTCCAAATACTTAATAAGTACAATCATTCAGACTGCGTCATTGGGGTCGACCTGCTCCTGCCACTCTCCCTCTTCTGCAAATTCTTCCCCTTCAATGAACACGCCTTCCTCAAAGGATCCCTCTTCGTCACCTGTGGCATAAATGCCATGAGCCGAAACCTAGAAGCAAATTTCCTAAACTGTCTAACAAACTCGGGACAAGATATTCCACAATACATATCATATAGCACCCAACGTGAAGTTACAGGCTATTTATCATTTTTAACAGGATAAACATATATAAGAACCAAAGAATAAGTGTGTGATGCAAATGAATGCAATGCAGATGCCCAAATCCAAGCACTTTCACAACAGTATCATGAATTCCACGCCGGGAATTACATAGTAGACTTGATGGTATATTGATCACTTTAACCAATCCTAGTCTCGTTGCGAATAGTAAATGCGTCACCGGGCATCATTCGACAGCTGTTTTACTCAATGACAACGGCATGGGGGCAAGCCAACCAGTTTTATCCATCCTTATCCAGGCCGACAATCCCCACCTTAAGCACTACGATGCTCGTTAAGCGTCAACCCAAAGTCTAATTAAAGCTAGTGACGAACCCATGCTGCCTAAATCCCTCTTTTATAATAAAAACCTCTAACTCAATATCACATATGGCAACCAGGGATACCCTAGATCCACAACCACTGAATAATTAATTCCCATGTCACCCAACCAAATCAAAAGATATGAAGGGGACTCCAATAACCCAAGATGAAATGGAGAAATGTCCATGACTTGTACTATGCCGCTCGTGTACAATTAATCGTTGCATAGTATGTAAACATGACATGGCACATGGTACAACTTGCTAAAGCATTAAGTACAAGCGTGTGAAGCATAACCACAACTTAAGCAGCATAGACTCGAACCATTGGCATGAGGTCATCTTGTTAAAAGCATTATCTTCATACACTAATTACTCACAAAGTTCATATAGGATTCACATACTCAAGCCTCATAAGCAACACACCATTCAAACACTTAGCCAATTTTAGTTACAAGTTTTAATTGCTAGTTTTAAGGTTGCGACAGCGTTTTGAAATACTTGCACATAGATTTAACTTCTAATATTTTAACACAAATTAGATAAAAATATTTTCTATAACTTTTATGTTTATCACTAAGGTCAATTCCAAAGGTAAATAGGTCATTTATTTTATTTTAGTAAAAATAGTTCAGCAATTTACAGATAAAAACATAAGAATTAAGCCTCTGTTGGGCACTATTTTGGTGCATCAATTCAAGGGCTATGGCTCTGATTTGAAGTGAACTTCTAGTTTAAGATATCTCTACAAGTTTCATGTTTTGAGCTAGGGCAAGTTATTTGTAAAAGTTTGAGATTTTGGCCAATTTATAAAGAGGGTTCAGTCAGCCTAAAAAGGGTTTGTAGAGTGTAATTTTTACTGAGAATGTTTGAAACCTTTGGAGTATCATCCCAAGGTATTTTAGGCTTATTTTTTTTGAGTTACTAGCTTATTATGTTAGCTACAAAGTTCATGTTTACCACTTTTTTATTTGGCTTCAAAACAATTAGGTTTTAGGTCCCACAAAACTATGTGACAGAGATGTCTGTCAGTCACTAAATCTCAATAGTGATTTTGGAAAGTGTTTTGACCCATCAAGACTTCGTCTTTTTGGCTCCTTTTTGTGGAACAGAAAGATAAATATGTCCTCTACAATATTTGTGTTTTGACCTAAGCTTTGTTCGCATTCTAACTTAAGGTTTTTAGGTCTTCAACTCAAAGTGGTCAAGATCTAACACTTTTTGGAACAAATGAGATATCTAGAGTTCTACCAAACGAAATCACTTCAAACTAATTGTTTATGAAAGATAACTCAAATATCTAGATCTGGACATAAAAATCACTTTAATACCATTTTTATACATTTAGTTATGATTATTTAAAGTCGGTGGTAGAAAATGAATATGTCCAGAAAATCAGACTACTTAGGGTTTTGCTTGCTTAGCTTATATTGTGTGCATTTTTGACATGTTTTCTTTGCATGCATGTTATAAACTTACACAAATCAAAACTCCAAAAGATTTTTAGGCCATAAAACTCAAAAATAAACACATGCAAATACATACAAGGCTTACTTATACATGAACAGTTCCTAAATCTCTCACACGACGCCTTTTTTACTCAATTCTTGTTTTTTCTTCTTAGGGTTTGTTATAGAGATGGATTGAGGCGTATCTTGGGGGAGAACATCAGAGGGTTTGAAGGAGTTTCTTATCTCTTTTGATGCTTAGAAACTTGTTAGAGAATAAGACTTAGATTTATAGCACCTTCCTTGGCTTTTTCTTCCTTCCTCTTCCTTCCTTCTTTCTTCTTCTCTTCTTCTTCTCTCTTAGGACACTTAGATAATTTTTGGTAGCTCTCCCTCACTTCTCTCAGCAGAATATGTGTATGGGAGAAGGGTGTTTTAGTGTATTTTTATAGAAAAATTTAAAATGAGGGGTAAATATTACAATAAATTAAAATTTGAATTTATTTAAATTCTTATTAGTTGCATGGGAGGTGGAGTTTAATGGAGACTTACAAAATCTAATTTGGGCAGGTGGGATTTTCGGCCATAGAGGATTTTGGACAGATAAAAACTGATTTTGTAATTTATTTGGGTTTTAAAATGTATTTTAGTGCATTTTTGTGTATTTAAATGCATAAAATATTAATTTTATGTACCTAAACCGACTAAAATCTATTACATTAATGTATTTATAATTAATTTAGTCTTTCCATGATTTATCATAATTTTTATAGCAGTTAAATAAATAAGTGTAGACTTTTAAACTAAATTAAGTTAATTTGACTAGAGTTGGCTTTTTTGACTTATTTATTGTGTAGAGATTTTAAATAATTATTTATTTGCTTTTGTTGAGCTATATTATTAGATTATTATATATATTACTTGTATAAAAAGTATTAGGTCAAAATAATGCTTAATTTGTACATTTTTTTTCATTTTTAAGTATAAAAAGGCAAAAAATAGACTTTTTGGGGCACATACTCCTAGATGGCCAGCCATGTAAGGGAATTTTGGTTATTTTTATTGTTATTTTATATTTTATTAATTAATTATATATAAATATTTGATTTTGGGTGTCCATGTGTCAAATTTAAGATTTTTGGGACTCCTACTGTACTAGGGGCAAAATGGTAATTTTACCATAGTTATGAAAATTTTTTATTTTTATTTTAATATTTTATGTTATTTAGTTAATTTAAGCTATTCTGAGACTTTCCTGAGTGCTGGGGCCTTGCCTTTGAGTATATGGTCTCCTTTAGGGTTTCTGGGTCCAATTAGGGTTTCGGGTTACTTAGGGTTTGTTCCTTGTTCATGTAGCTACTTAGGTTCTTATCATTTATCCATCGCTAATACTAGGGTTTGAGCCAAGTTATTACAATCTATCCCCCTAAAATAAATTTCATCCTCAAAATTTCATATCGTACCTTAATCTGCGAACAATTGAGGATGACTTGTCCTCATAGCTTCCTCCCGCTCCCATGTGGACTCTTCAATCCTGTTGTGCTTCTAAAGAACTCGGACGAACGAAATGGTCTTGCCTCGAAGAATCTTGTCTCGTTGATCGATAATCCTTACTGGTTGCTCTTCAAACATGATATCCTCATCAACATGTAGTTCTTTCTAATCCAGAACGTGGGTAGGGTCAGGTTCATACTTCCTCAACATCAATACATGGAATACGTTATGAATGCTAGTGAGTTGAGGCGGTAAGATTAGACGATATGCCATCTCCCCAACCCTAGCCAGAATCTCAAACGGTCCAATATATCTCGGAGTTAGCTTCCCTTTTGGGCCGAAGCGTATCACCCCTCTTCGTAGTTGAATCTTTAGGAATACATGGTCTCCTACTTCAAATTGTAGCGGCCTTCGTCGTTGATCTGCATAGCTCTTTTGTTGGCTCTGTGCGGTGGCTATCCGTTGCTGAATGAGTCTAATCTTCTCAGTGGTCTCTTGCACTAAGTCTAATCCAAGAAGTGCCTTTTCTCCTGCTTTAGTCCAACAAACTGGTGAACGGCACGGTCTTCCGTAGAGGGCTTCATATGGTGGCATGCCAATGCTGGATTGATAGCTGTTGTTGTAAGCAAACTCGACCAACGGTAAGTGTTTCTCCTAGTGTCCCTTGGAGTCCATGACATAGGCTCGAAGCATGTCTTCCAGTGTCTGAATTGTACATTCAGATTGCCTATCAGTCTGCGGGTAAAAGGCGGTGCTGAAGCAAAGTTCCGTTCCTAAGGCGATTTGCAAGCTCTCCCAGAATCGTGAGGTAAAATGCGGATCTCGATCTAACACGATGGATAGCAGAATTCCATGAAGACGTATGATTTCTTGAATGTACTTCTGACTTAAGGTTTCCAGCTTCTCGATAGTTCGAACTCGTGGGAAGTGTGCTGATTTGGTGAGGCAATCTACGATTACCCAAATGTAGTCATGTCCTGCTGGCGATCTTGGTAATCCAAAGAAAAAATCCATGGTAACGTGTTCCCACTTCCACTGAGGTATCTCCAGGGGTTGGAGAGTTCCTCTTGATCTTTGGTGCTTGGCTTTGACTTGTTGACAGGTAAGGCATTTGGCAACAAAACTTGCTACATCTTTCTTCATTCCATTCCACCAATATTGCCTCTTCAAATCATGATACATCTTTGTCTCTCCGGGGTGGACAACAAAAAGTGACTGGTGATGCTCCCTCAGGATATCTTTTCTCAGATTCTCAACATTAGGTACGAAAAGTCATCCTTGGTAGGTCAACTGTCCATGCTTGTTGACTACCCATCTTGGCTTTGATTCTTCTGCAATCAGATGCCTTCGGATAAATTCAGATTCCTGGTCGTACTTTTGGGCTTCCACGACTCGTTGACGGAGATTCGTTGTCGCCACCGTTAAATAAAAATAACTTCCATCTTCTAACTCTATTGGTTGAAATCGAAATTCGTTGAGCGTTCCTATCATCTTCCATTCCCTTGAGGCCATACTATCCATCGTGCTCCTCGTTTTCCGACTAAGGGCGCTGGCGACCACGTTAGCCTTGCCTGGGTGATAGACTAATGTAAACTGGTAATCCTCTAAATATTCTATCCAACGACGCTGCTTCATATTAAGATCCTTTTGGGTGAATAGGTACTTCAGTCTTTTGTGATCGGTAAAAAGCTCAAATTGTTCTCCATAGAGGTAATGTCTCCATAACTTTAGTGCGAACACTGCTACCGCAAGTTCCAGGTCGTGGGTAGGATAACTTTGCTCATGTGGTTTCAATTGTCTTGACCCGTAAGCTACTACCTAGCCGTTCTGCATTAGCACACATCCTAGACCATCCTTTGATGCATCACAATACACCGTATATCCAACCTCTCATTCGGGTATGATAAGGATCGGGGCACTGGTCAACCTCTTCTGGAGCTCTTGGAATGCCACTTCACACTTATCATTCCACTCAAACTTCACCCATTTTTGCGTTAACCTGGTCATTGGGCGTGCCAACCTAGAGAAATTCTGGATAAATCTCCAGTAATATCCTGCTAATCCAAGGAAACTACGAACTTTGAAAACATTTCGAGGTGGCTTCCACTCCAAAACAGCTTCTACCTTGGCAGGGTCCACAGCTATTCCTTCCTTGGACACTACGTGCCCTAGAAATTTCACTTCGTGTAACCAGAACTCACACTTGCTTGCCTTAGCAAAGAGTTGTGACTCTCTTAACTTCTGCAAGACAATTCTCAGATGTTGTTCATACTCTTCTTTAGATCGGGAGTACATAAGGATGTCATCTATGAAGACTACTACAAACTGGTCCAGGTAGGGTTAAAATAGTTTATTCATCAAACTCATGAAAACTCCTGGGCCATTGGTCAAACCAAAGGGCATGACTACAAATTCATAATGTCTGTATCGGGTTCTAAAGGCTGTCTTTGGTATATCCTCTTCCTTGACTCGAAGCTGATGGTATCCGGATCGAAGGTCGATCTTTGAGAAACAAGCTGATCCTTGCAATTGGTCGAAGAGATCATTGATACGAGGTAGGGGGTATCGATTCTTGATTGTTACCTTATTCAGCATACGGTAGTCGATACAGAGATGTAGGGTTCCATCCTTCTTCTTGGCGAATAGTGTTGGCACTCCCCATGGTGGCGTACTAGAACGAATAAAACCTTTGATGTGCAGTTCATAGAGCTGGATCTTCAATTCTTTCAGTTAGGCGGGTGCCATGCGGTGGGCTGCGATCAAAATCGGTGCTGTTCCAGGCTGAAGTTCTATCGTGAACTCGATCTCATGATGCGGGGGTAGTCCAGGGAGTTCTTCTGGGAATACGTTCTTCTTTTCGCACACTACTAGGGGTCACTCGGGGGTTGGTGAGACGTTCGTACTAGCAAGTAAACACGTTAATCTCCCTACAAAATTACTCAATTTTTTGTCTTTTGCATTACTCGGGGTTAAAATCTCGCGTCGTACTCCTAAGATTCGCACAGTGAGGCCGTCTTCCGCTTGCGCCCATATCTTCCTTTGTCGGCAGTTGATGATAGCATGGTGTACCGATAGCCAGTCCATTCCAAGGATTACATCGTAGCCATTGAAATCCATGACTCGTAGGTCGCAGGTCATAGGGGTACTGGTTATTCGTAACGTGCAGGCTTTACAGACAGAGTCTACTCGGGTTTGATTTCCTAAGGGTGTGATGACACTTAGGGTTTGTTCTAATGCCTCGGGTTCTAAGAGTAGGGACTTCACACAATCTAGAGATATAAAAGAATAGGATGCTCCAGAATCAAACAGTACTTTCACCAAGGTGTTGAATAATACGAGCATACCTTGTATGACTTGGGTGTTCTCCAGTTCTTCTTCCTGTAGTGTAAAGATGCGGCCTCCCATTGGTTGATTCCCATTGTTGTTCTTGAGATTTCAAGTCTTCTGTCCATTGCCCAAGTTTCCTTGTGGTCTTTGATTCTTATTGAGTGATGGTCTTCCTCTTCCATTTTGCTGCTGAATGGTTGGCCTGGAAACCTGGACTTGTTATGGGAACCTAGGCTGCTGGGTCTGAGGTTGCATCCACTGTTAGGGTTGATTTTTTAGATTCCTTTGTGTGAGGAATGGGCACTCATACCTCCTGTGTCCTGGTTGGCGGCACTCGAAGCACCTTACAGATGTTGTAGGGGGTCCTCTCGGTCGTCCTTGTTGGTACTCTCGGTAATATGGCTTCTTGGGGATAAACGCTTGGTTGCTCCTCACCGGTCCTCCGGAGCTGGTACTTCCTTTCTTCTAGTTCCACATCTTCCTAGAGTTAGCTTGATCCGTCTCATCTAGCAGGGTTGCGTGTACTACTTGGGTGTAAGTATGAAGTTGCAAGCAAATCACCCTTGCTTTGATAGACAGCTCCAAGCCCCATTCGATCTTTCGTGCCTTAGATTCTTCGTCTGATACAATAGTCATGGAAAAGCGGCTTAACTCTTCGAAACAGTTTATAGACTGCGTCACCGTCATTGTCCCTTGCTTGAGCTCTATAAATTCTCAAATTTTCCCTTGACGAAAAGCGGTTGGAAAATATTTCTCCAAAAATAGACTCTCGAATTGCTCCCACGTTAGAGTCATTACCTCCTGGGTATTGGTGATCAGAGTCCACCAATGATCGGCTTCTCCTTCTAGCAGATGGGCAGCTAAGGCCACTCGGTTGGTTTTGTCCTGAACTCCCATTGAGTTGAGCAGCTTCTTGGCTACTCTCAACCATTCCTCTGCCTCCCTCGGTTCTACTCCCCCTTGAAATGTCGGGGCTCGTTGCCTTCCTAACTCTGATAGAAACCAGGCTCGATCACGTACGTGCAGGCGGTTGATGCTGGCGGCCAGTTCTCGTAGCACTTGAGCTAGTCCCGGTGCCTCATCATTGGTGGGTTTGTTTGGTTAACAATTATAGAGTTAGGTTAACAATTATAGAGTTGGGTCCGTTTAGTTCCGGTGCCTCTTAATTGTTTATTATGGGTTGGAATTTTATAGAGTTAGGTTAACAATTATAAAACTGCGTATGGAGATTTTGACGTCAAAGGTTTGTATTTTATTTCAACTCATAGTCAATACAAGTTTGTCAAGTTCACACAGCACACATACAATTTTCAAGTCAAAAGAAAAAGTACAAGGCTATCACGCTAACACTTAAATAAACAAATGTGGATAAAAATGGTGAACAATCAACTCGCGTTCCTAGGTCACCTCAATAATGTTATAGCAACGCCACTGCACCTCAACGTGCCAAACGCTATTCAGCCCCATCTATACTCTGTTGGTTATGGCGATCGGGGTCTCTCGGTACGTCTCGGGGTCATCGAAGTTGATGGCTGGATCGTGCGGGTTGATGATTCCTCTCTCATATGTCGGCTTCTGGTACTACATGCACCATATAGTCAACTCATCCCCCATTCGCGTCTTAAACCTGGGAGGAAAGTCTAAGCGATAAAGTCTTCGGCTGCACTTTTTGATTACATGTATTGGCCCTAAGTAGCGCGGGAAGGCTTCCGGTTTTCTCCACATGCACATGTGCTCCGGACATATTCGAGCGTATACGTAATCTCCCACATGAAAGCCTTGGTACTCAGGACGACTATAGTAAATGACGGTATCCGCTGCTTCGTCTTCATCAGACTCGGGTAGTGGCGCATCAAGCTGATCGTATGGGAAGTCAACTGCCATTTCTTCTTCTTCGTCATTGTCCTCGCCTTCTTCATCATCAGCATCGAATTCTTCCTCATTTCGCTCTTCATTCATCTCCTTCTCATCACCCTCATCATCTACGTTGGCCTTCCATTCCTCCGAAAAAACCCACGCTAAAGGGATGGCGTCGATCGGTTCTTGGTCCTCTACAGGTAACTCCTCCGGGTCTTCTTCTGGATCTGAATCTTCAGGTTCTGATCCCACCCATGGCTCCCCCGCTGGTTCTGCGTCGGATGCCATCCTAAGAAAAAAAGATAGAGAAAATCTTAAGGTAAAGATTTTAAGGTGTTAAAATTATACGTAATAAATTAATAGTATAGACATTCTACAGAGTTTCTACGCTACAAAATTCGTAATCTCCCATTTTCCAAGGCCTGAAGGTTCACTAAGCCTAGGCTCTTATACCGAACTGTGACACCTCGTTTCCCGGGTATGTCAGGACATATGTAACTATAAATAAGGGACATATCCTAGCCGAATGTTCATAAATACATAAGAAAACTATTACATCATTAATGGTTCGGAGATTGTTCCAAATACTTAATAAGTACAGTCATCCAAAAAACTTAACAAATGTTACATCATGTTCGTAGAAAACTTGAACAAAATGATCAAAAAGAGATGTCCTACATCTTCAAACTGCATCGTTGGGGTCGACTTTCTCCTGCCACTCTCTCCCTCTTTTGCAAATTTTTCCCCTTCAATGAACCCGCCTTCCTTAAAGGGTCCCTCTTCGTCACTTGTGGCATAAATGCCATGAGCCGGAGCCCAAAAGCAAATTCCCCAAACTGTCTAACAAACTCGCAACAAAATATTCCACAATATATATCATATAGCACCCAATGCGATGTTATAGGCTATTTATCATTTTCAACAGGATGAACATATATAAGAACAAAAGAATAAGTGTGTGATGCAAATGAATGCAATGCAGATGCCCAAACCCAAGCACTTCCAGAACAGTATCATGAATTCCACGCCGAGAATTACAGAGTAGACTTGATGGTATACTGATCACTTTAACCTATCCTAGCCACGTTGCGAATAGTAAATGCGTCACCGGGCGTCATGCCACAGCTGTTTTACTCAATGACAACAGCGTGGGGGCAAGCCAACCAGGATGCTCATTAAGCGTCAACCAAAAGTTTAATTAAAGCTAGTGACGAACCCATGGTGCCTAAATCCCCCTTTTATAGTAAAAACCTCCAACTCAATATCACATTTGGCAACCATGGACGCTCTAGATCCACAACCACTGAATAATTAATTTCCATGTCACCTAACCAAATCAAAAGATACGAAGGCGACTCCGATAACCCAAGATGAAATGGAGAAATGCTCATGACGTGCAATATGCCTCTCGTGTACAATTAATCATTGCGTAATATGTAAACATGACATGACACATGGTACAACTTGCTAAAGCATTAAGTACAAGCATGTGAAGCATAACCACAACTTAAGCAACATAGACTCGAACCATTGGCATATGTTCATATTGTTAAAAGCATTATTTTCATACATTAATTACTCACAAAGTTCATATAGGATTCACATACTCAAGCCTCATAAGCAACACACCATTCAAACACTTAGCCAATTTTAGGTATAAGTTTTAATTGCTAGTTTTAAGGTTGCGATAGCGTTTTGAAATACTTACACATAGATTTAACTTCTGATAGTTAGATAAAAATATTTTTTATAACTTTTATGTTTATCACTAAGGTTCATCCCTAAGGTAAATAGGTCATTTGTTTTATTTTAGTAAAAACGGTTCAACAATTTACAGAGAAAAACATAAGAATTGAGTCTCTGTTGGCCACTGTTTTGGGGCAACAATTCAAGGGATATTGCTATGATTTTTGGTGAACATCTATATTAAGATATCCCCTAAAAGTTTAATGTTTTGAGTTAGGGTATTTGTAAAAAGTTTGAGATTTTGGCCAATTTATAAAGAGGGTTCAGTCAGTCTAAAAAGGGTTTGCAGAGTGTGTTTTTGATAAAGAATGTTTGAAACCTTTGGGGTACCATCCGAAGTTATTGAGGGCCTTTTTTCCGAGTAACTATTTTAAAATGTTAGCTACAAAGTTCATGTTTACCATTTTTGTATTTGGCTTCAAAAAAAATAGGTTTTAGGTCCCACAAAAATGTGTGACAGAGAGGTCTGTCAGTCACTAAATCTCAATAGTGATTTTGGGAAGTGTTTTGACCCATCAAGACTTCACTCATTTTTTGTGGATAGAAAGATAAATATTTCCTCTACAAGTTTTGTATTTTGAACTAAGCTTTGTTCGCATTCTGACATAAGGTTTTTAGGTCTTCAACTCAGAGTGGTCAAGATCTGACACTTTTTGACAAAAATGAGATATCTTGAGTTCTACGCAACGAAATCACTTCAAACAAATTTTTTATGAAAGATAACTCAAATATATAGACCTGGACACAAAAATCACTTTAATACCATTTTGCTACAGTTAGTTATAATTATTTAAAGTCGGTGGCAGAAAATGAATAAGTCTAGAAAATCAGGCTACTTAGGGTTTTGCTTGCTTAGCTTATATTGTGAACATTTTTGACATGTTTTCTTTGCATACATGTTATAAACTTACACAAATCAAAACTCTGAAATATTTTTAGGGCATAAAACTCAAAAATAAACACATGCAAATACATACAAGGCTTACTCATACATGAACAGTTCCTAAATCTCTCATACGACTCCTTTTTGAATCACTTCTTGTTTTATCTTCTTTGGGTTTTTTATAGAGATGGATTGAGGGGTATCTTAGGGGAGAACATCAAAGGGTTTGAAGGAGTTGTTTACCTCCTCTTTTGATGCTTAGAAACTTGTTGGAGAATAAGACTTAACTTTATAGCACATTCCTTGGCCTTTTCTTCCTTCCTCTTCCTTCCTTCTTTCTTCTTCTCTCTTAGGACACTTAGATAATTTTTGGTAGCTCTCCCTCACTTCTCTTAGCAGAAAATGTATATGGGAGAAGGGTGTTTGGGTGTATTTTTAAAGAAAAAATTAAAATGACGGGTAATTATTACAATAAATTAAATTTTGAATTTATTTAAATTCTCATTGGTTGCATGGGAGGTGGAGTTTAATGGAGACTTACAAAATCTGATTTGTGCAGGTGGAATTTTCAGCTATAGCAAATTTTGGGCAGATAAAAACTGATTTTGTAATTTATTTGGATTTTAAAATGTATTTTGGTGCATTTTTGTGTATTTAAATGCATAAAATACTAATTTTATGTACCTAAACCTACTAAAACCTATTATATTAATGTATTTATGATTAATTTAGTCTTTCCATGATTTATCATAATTTTGATAGCAATTAAATAAATAAGTGTAAGTTTTTAAACTAAATTAAGCTAGTTTGACTAGAATTGGCTTTTTTGACTTATTTATTGTGTAGATATTTTAAATAATTATTTGTTTACTTTTGTTGAGCTATATTATTATATTATTATATATATTACTTGTATAAAAATTATTGGGTCAAAATAATACTTAATTTATACATTTTTTTTAATTTTTAAGCATAAAAATGAGAATTCAAGACACATTCACATTATACAAAGTTCCAATATGAGGGATTGAGGACCATAAAATAATCATCCGTTCTTATCAAAGCCACCCAAAGTGATCAAAGTTATAATCCCACCTTAAGATGCGGAATGCTAGCGATGAACCTGCGATGCCCAATAGTATCCATAAATCATTTCAAACACCGAGGATGCTCCCAGAGTGTATAAATCAATTTTGTAACACCGGGGATGAACCCAAGATGTACAAGGGGAATATATCCCAAAATATTTTCGAAAAATGGCAAGCATGGACGCCTTAGACTTAGAACTAAGAAGAACAATCTCAACACAGCCCATCCCAACAACGATTTTCACAGATGGACTCCAATATGCCAGGATGCAAGTGACAATGTCAATAATGTATGGAATAGATCTCAAATACAACCATCTATAACATAGCATCAACTAGTATAGCAAGATTCACGGTATAACGCACAAAGTATAAAGCATAAGCATAAGCATATAAAGCACATGCTATAATTCTCAAGATATGATTCAAATATGATAGCATGAGTTCTAAATCATCATACATTCACTCAAAAACATTAATCAACTAATTCAAATAAATCATTATATAAAACGCGGGTCTCATAGTAAAGGGTACTCAACATACACTTAACAAATTTTAAGGTCAAAATCAAGTATTAAATTAAAAGAGCCAACAAGGCTTTGGGGTTTCTAAACTTAGAATCAAGTTATGATTTTTATACTTCATTTAGATACAAATATTTCCTACAACTCTCATGTTTAACATTAAGACCAAATCCTAAAACAAATGTGTGAACATTTTATCCTAAGGAAAAATGGTTCACCACCTACTCCAGATTTTACCCACAATTACGCTTCTATTGCTCTCGGTTTTGGGGTATCAAATGATGTCCAAATGAGCCCATTTATTAGTATGTTCTCGTTTAACATGTCTCCTACAAGTTTTATATTTAGAGCTAAGGGTAGTTGTTTGAAACAAGTTAGGCCTTTTGGCCATTGTAAAAAGTAGGTTGTGTCAGCTGTCAAAACTCAGCATAGCTGATTTTGGACAGAGGGTTTAAAACGGTTTTGGGGTATCATTCCGAGGCTTTAAGGTCTGATTTATGGGCAAAAAGTACTTCAATATATTAGCTACAACATTCATGTAGACTATTTTTGGAATATGTCACTAAAAATAGGTGTTTTGGGTTATATAAAAATATGTGACAGAATGTTCCTCGGGGGCTAAAATTCAACAGAGACTTTAAAAGGGGTTTTCACCTGGCAAACCTCAATATTTTGTTCTCATTTTTTATGGGTAGATAGATATACATGTTATCTACAACTTTTATATTTTTTACCAAAGTTCGGAAGGGGTATTTTTGGTAGTATTGACTAGTCGAAAAATGATACACTTTGGTAAAATTGCGATATCTTGAGTTTTGGTTATGAAATGAGTTGAAACCAACTTTGGACGAAAGATAACACAAAAGGATAAATATTAACATAAAGAACATTCATAGACCAATTTCCTACATTGAGTTATGGAATTCCAAAGTTCTAGGCAGAAACATATATGTTCTAAAAAATCAAGCATCTTAGGGTTAAAGGCTCCTACTTATGTCATGTCAAGTTTTTATTCCATTTCTTTGCATGCTTTTGTTTGATACTTTAATATCAAGGCTCCATCACACTTATAGGTCATCAAACTCAAAAATAACATCACATAACAATATCTCATATCATTCATAAACAAAACAACACCAAATCTCCAACTACGACGCATTTTCGGTTTCAATTCGGTTATTGATTTTTAGAGTGTTTAAAGGGATGGGTTGAGGAATATTTTGTGGGATCTTAGATACAAGGTTTAGAGGTTTTACTTACTTATTTTGAGAGATCAAAGAAGGGTGGAGGGTTAATTTGGACTTAGCTTTCGAAAATCTCCTCGGTTTCTTCCTTTTCCTCCATTTTTCTTCCGCAAACTCACATTAACTCTCAAGATCAAGTGTTTCTAGTTCCTCCCGCTCTCTTGGCAGAAAATATCATATGGAGGAGAGGTTTTGGGCCATCTTTATATAGGCAAGGCTAGGGGACCTGTAAGAGACCAAAAAGTACAAAACAAAGTCCTTTTTCTTCATTTTAATAAAGGAGACTTCAGTTTTCTTTGAGTTGATGTAAGTTTTGATGGCTAAAATTCAGATATGGGGAAGCTAAATGTATCTAGGTGGCTGTTTGGGGGACAAAAATCTGATTCCCCATCAATCAAGGGGTTTGTCTTTGGTTTTGTGCCCCTATTGTGCAAGAAAATGCATTAAAAGTTAATTTGATGTATCTTTTTTGTGTTTTTTCCTATTGAGACATATTATTTTAGTATGTTTATGAGAAATATAATATTTTCATGTATTATCATAATTTCTATAGCAATTTATTAAATAGATGTAGGCTTTTAAGTCAAATTAAGCTATTTTGGCAATATATGACATTTTGAATTATTTTGTTGTGTATGAACTTTAATAATGATTTGTTTGCTTTTGTTAACCTGTAACACTATATTATTATGTATATTACTTGTTCAATAAGTATTCGATCATCATAATGCTTAATTTAATACATTTTTCATCATTTTAAGCTAAAAAGAAAGCAAAAAGTTACTTTTTAGCACTTTTCACAAGGTGGTTGGCCACTAAGGGGTATTTTTGGAATTTTTGATGTTATTTTATCCTTTACTACTTAATTGTACTTAAATTCTTGATTTAGGATATTCATATGTCAAAATTTGGATTTTTAAGGCTTTTTGCTGTATTATGGGCAAAACGGTCATTTTTTCCTATTTATGAGAATTTTTTATTTTTAATTCATTATTTCATGATATTTACTTCATTTAGAATGTTAGCAGATTTTTTGGGTGCTAGGGTTTTATTGCCTGTGTTTTGGATCTTTTTAGGGTTTTCGAGCCGAACTTAGGGTTTTCAATTCGAGTTAGAGTTTTCAACCTCTTCTTTGTTCTATAGTCTCGTGGACTATCCATCACTAATACTTAGGGTTTGAGAAGGGTATTTACGTGGGTCGTTATTAACCGGGTTATCACAACTAGGGTCTGTACTGAGTTGCTACAATGACGCTGTTTGGGTTGTGGTTGATAAGTTGACTAAGTCTGCGCACTTTCTCCCTATTCGTATGACGGATTTTGTTGATAAGCTTAGTGGGCTGTATGTGTGTGAGATAGTCAGACTCTACAGAGTGCTAGTTTCTATTGTCTCAGGCCAAGACCCCCATTTTACCTCACGCTTTTGGCAAAGTTTGTAGTCTTCCATGGGGACGAACTTCTCAGTACTGCTTTCCACCCCCAGATAGATGGCTAGTCAAAGCACACCATTTAGATACTTGAGGATATGTTGCGGGCATGCCTTCTTGACTTTCGGGGATCATGGGAGGACCATTTATCGTTAGTGGAATGTGCCTATAATAACAGTTACCAGTTGAGCATAGAGATGGCACCTTATGAGGTATTATATAATAGACCTTATAGGTCACCGATTTGTTGAGCTGACGTTAGGGAGACAGCTGTGTTGGGCCTAAGCTTGTGCGTAAGACCATGGAGAAGATTATGGCAATCCGTAAGCGCTTAGTGACCACCCAAAATCGTCAAAAAAGTTATGCGGATAGGAAGAAGAGACCGTTGGCATTTGAGGTGGGAGACCATGTGTTCTTGAAGGTTTCTCCACATAAGGCGTTGATGAGGTTTGGAAAAAGTGAAAAGTTATCACCACATTTTATCGGGCCGTTCAAGATCCTTGAGAAGATCAGAGAGGTGGCCTATCACCTTGCCTTGCCACCATAGTTAGCATCAGTGCATAACATATTCTATGTTTCTATGTTGTGCAAATCCAAATTGAACTCTTCCCATGTTTTGCATTGAACCAAGTTAAAGGTTGAGGATGACATCACTTATAAGGAGAGACCGGTGAGAATCCTAGATACCAAAGAGGAAGTCCTACGAGGGAGAACCGTCACCTATATAAAAAGTTTTGTGGCTTCATTACGGGGTTGAAGAAGCTATATGGGAACGAGAGTCGAAAGTTTAGTTGGAGTACCCAGAGTTGTATAATTCTTGATGTATGTTAAATTTTGGAGACGAAATTTCTTAAGAGAAAAAGTTGTAAGGACCCGGCCTCTTATAATTTGTAAAGATTAATTAAACCTTGTTATGATTTTTTCGGAAAAAAATGAGAAAGTATTAATTTTTGTGAAAGAATTAAAAACTAAATAATGATAATGATCGTTGATGATAATTGCATGCTAGGTAATGCATAAGAATAATTATTATGGATTGTTTGAATGAGTTTGGAGGTGTTTGGCTTAAGATTTAAACCTTATATGTTTCTTTTTCTCAGATTACTCACAGCAGGGGTCTGCTCAAATGGCCCTGACACTGCTCAAGTGGTGTGTCGGCAACAGCAATTTAAGTTGATGGTTGAAGCTTGTTTTATTTCATTTTCTCTCCTCCTTCCCCTCTCTAAACCTAACTAAAAGCCCTAGAAATCACTTTGGGAGTCTCTTAAGCTTCCCTTGTCCCTCCATTAGTGGATCTCACCTGCTCACCTCTTGGATATACATCATTGAAACATCACTCTAGGATTTCCCAATACACTGTGTTATACTAGTATATAATATCACAGTCTTCAAACATATCAAAAAACAATCAAAACAACCCCTAGTCTAGGCCAACCACCGCCGGCCACTAACCACCATCGACGCTGCACCTAGCTGTCGGCTTTAGGCGGCTTTTGCCATTGCCTCGTTACACTATTTTTGATGCTTTTTATACCGAACAATAGCTCTCAAAAAGTAGTATTTTTCTATAAAAAATCCAACTCGAAAACAGCCCAAACAATTGCCCAAAAGTTGCAGCCATCGTAGGTAGCACCGCCTCCCCCAAATAGTCGCCCATTTGGGCTTTTTCTGACCGGGTTTTTGCACCCTTTTATTCTAGAAAAATAGGTCAAATATTCAGCAACTCATTGCTTCGAAGAACGCCAAAAAATTAGTCCCAAAACAGCCCCTAAAATAGCCCTAAACCAGCGCCGCTGCCGCTGATGTTGTTGCCGCCGCCATTTGCCGCCTATTTTGTGCACTGTTTTGGCTCAATTTTTAATGGTTTTTGGACAATATTTTTAGGTATTTTTAATTCTATTTTATACTTAAAAAATTACTCAAAATAGTTCCAATAACAACCCAAAAAAATATCAAAATCGCCGCCGACAAAGCCACCAGTGGTGGGCTATTTTTGCTATTTTTTCTTGCTATTTATGACTTATTTTTGCTGCTATTTTTAATGCATAAATACTTCAAAAACTCACCAAAAAACCTATTTTAAAATCGTTAAAAATTTACCGTGATCCGTGGCCCGTAAAAACTTGAAAGCACCGCCGATGCTACCGTATGTTTTTCGTGTTCTTGGATATTTCAACTTGTTCTTAGAATAATCAAAACATATATTTAAAAATAGATATTTAAAAACAAAAATAGATATTCATAATAATGAACCAAAATAACGAATATTAATATATAAAAATCAATAATTATTTTAGAATTAAAAGCATAACCACTATTCATAATAATCTTGAGTTATGAATTAATATATATAGTCAATACAAAATTAATTACCTCACTATGTCCCGTTCAATACACACAAAGTCTACTAGTACAGAGTGTCAGAATAATAGACGACACTATTATCTGTTCTCCGTAACTAAGACAGGCTTACTAAAACTTTATTCTACAGTCGTATCGATGGTATGTCCGTTTCCATATAAACTGTGAACATAAAAACTTATATTCTGTAAGAATCTAAAATTTGATATTCTCTGTGGAAGCAGTACTCTACACAATTGATTAAATAGTACAAAATAAACAATATCCATACATAACATTAAAGGAAATGATATACATACATTGCTTACTAAGATTCTCAAAAAATAAAAAATTAATTTTATTAAAATTAAATTAAATATTAAAAATATGATTTCCAGTATACCAATCATAACACACTTGACCTCATCCAATCTATCTTTTAAACAATTTGAGAATCTTGAATTGAATCTTGGTAAAGGACTTGTTCGCCTTCCCTTGGCTATTTTATACCTTAGCCATATTCAGTATAGTCTAACACATTATTCAAAAGCCTAAGCTAATCACTTGATCACTCACTGCCCTATGTCACTTTTCTTGAGACTTATGAATTTGAACTGATCATCCGTAGTGAACCCTATCCATGTTTCTACAAGCATCGATATATCCTTATTTCACCTTTAAAATATTGGCCAGTGGACAAGTGAGTAACGATAGTCATTAGGGTTTAATGCCTTCACAAGAAACTTGGACCATGCACGTTTTTAGGGGAACCACCTAGCGCATATTTGAATGGCAAAGAAAATCCCTTCCCGGTGTTACGGCTTAGAATGTCTGCTAACGTCTGCATTTAATGAGTTTTGAATATCAAAATCCCTAACTATAGGAACTACTAAACAAGGGCTCATTCAACATACTATATCTCTATCGGAGACCTCTACAAATAGAACTATCCCACCAATGATCTACAGTTAGAGACGACAGTTTTGCACCAAGGGACTTATGACACCACTGTACGACAGAGTTCAAACTTCAACAGACCAGTCATAGCTGACCCACCCATTCAAAAGACTAAAGAACGAGAGTTTACACTGCCAGTAGGAAAACAGAAGGCGTGAGAAAAACTCGAGCTCAAAATTTCAACTCACTGTGCAAAAGAGGAAAGTACATCCACATGCACTAATACTCACGCCGACCATTCTCATCAAAATATTAGAGGTATAAGGACCCGAGTTCTACCATCGCTACCTAATAACGAAAGATCTCTTCCAATAATCGGGCATTGGTGCTAACAATAACCTTATGATCCATATAATTATAAAATAGACTACCATTCGTTCTCTTGGGATACCCAACAAAAAAATAGACTTTTATTCTCGATTTCAACTTAGCCGCGTTCCCTTTTAGCACATGTGCTGGACACTCCCAAATCCGAATGTATTTCAGACTAGGCTTACGCCCGGTCCACAATTCTGGGAGAGTAAAAGGTACTGAATTAGAAGGTACCAAGTTCAGAATGTAAGCCGCTGTCTCTAAAGCGAGTTTCCAAAACGAATCAGGTAATCTGAATAACTCATCATGGACCTTACCATTTCCATAAGAGTCATTTTCCTTCTTTCTACTATATCATCCTGTTGCAGAGTACCAGGTGTGTAACACCCCGATCTGGACCCTAGTAGTAACCATCTAGATTGTAACAACCCGGCGCAAGCCTTAGTATTAGCGACGGATAGACAATGAGAACTTAGGTCGCTATATGAATACAAAAAATCCTAATTAACCCGAAAAATGCTAATTCGACCCAAAAACCCTAAAAGGAAAAATATTCAGATGCAAAATCCTAGCACTCAAAAAAGTCTCAAAATTACTTCAATTAAGTAATAACATGAAATATTAAATTAAAAATAAATAATTCCCATAATTAAGGTAAAATGACCATTTTTCCTCTAGTACAGTAAAAAGTCTTAAAATTTTAAAATTTGACACATGGACACCCAAAATCAGATATCTATATACAATTAATTAATAAAATATAAAATAACAACAAAAATAACCAAATTTCCCTTATTTTGACTTAATACTTTTTATATAAGTAATATATATAGTAATATAATAATGTAGGGCAAGAAAAGCAAACAAATAATTATTTAAAATTTCTACACAATAAATAAACCAAAAAGTCAATTCTAATTGAGCTAGCTTAATTTAGCTTAAAAGACTACACTTGTTTAATTAATTGCTATCAAAATTATGATAAATCACGAGAAGACTAAATTAATTATAAATACATTAATATAATAGGTTTTAGTAGGTTTAGACATCAAAAAGATACATAAAACTAATATTTTATGCATATTCTTCCACAAAATGGTATCAAAACTTAATTTAAAACCCAAATTAAATGCAAAAATTAGCTTTTTAGTCTCTCAAATAGGCCTGGCCAAAATTTACTTGCCCCAATTCTGAAGAAGGAAGGAGAGTGAGAGAGGGAGAGCAACCACAAAAATATTATTAGTGTTCTAATAGAGAAGAATGAGAGAAGAAGGAAGGAAGAAGGAAGAGAGGGCTAAGAGAAATTAAGAAGGAAGCACTAAAACCAAGGCCTATTCTTCTTCAATCTTTGTAGCATCAAAAAAGGTAAGTAAACTCTCTAAAATTCTCTGATATTATCCATTAAGATAACTTTCAATCCATCTCTATAATCAACCATAAGAAAATAAAACAACGAATAACTCAAAAAGGCATCGTAAGAGTAGTTTATGGGCTGTTTATGTATGAGCAAGCTTTGCATATGCTTGCATGTATGTATTCTTGAGTTTTATGACTTAAACATGTTCTGAAATTTTAATTTATGTGAGTTTATAACATGCATGCAAAAAAAACAATAAAAATGGACATCGCATGAGCTAAGTTATTAAAACCTTAAGTTACCTGCCTTTCTGGGTATGCCAAGATTCTGCCACCAAATTTAAAACAACATAACTAAATGTCAAAAAATGGTCTTAAAGTAATTTTTGTGTCCATATTTAGCGTTTTGAGTTCTCTTTCAAAAAAATTAGTTTGAAGTGATTTCGTTGAGTAGAACTCCAGAAATGTCATTTTTTCCAAAGAGTGTCACATCTTGACCACTCTAAGTTGGAAACCTAGAAACCCTAAGTTAGAGTGAGAATCGATCTTAGGTCAAAATATAAAACATGTAGAGTACATATTTATCTTTCTATCCACCAAACCTGAGCTAAAATATGAAGTTTTGATGGGTCAAAACATCTTCCAAAGTCACTATTGAGGTTGAGTGACTGACAGACCTCTCTGTCACACATTTTTGTGAGACCCAAAACCCAACTTTTTAGAAGCCAAATCCAAAAGCGATAAACATGACAAATGTAGCTAACATATTAAACTAAATACTGAGAAAAAAATATGCCAAAAACACCATCGGATGGTACTCCAAAGGTTTTGAGCACTCTCTGTTAAAAACACATTCTACAGACCCCTTTTAGGCTGACTGAACCCTTTTTATAAATTGGCAAAAATCTCAAACTTTTTTCCAAACAACTTGCTCTAGAACAAAACATGAAATATATAGAGGACACCGTAAACTAAAATCTCACCAAAAATCAAACCTCGATCCCTTGAATGGATGCCCACAAATAGTGGCCAACAGAGGCCTAATTTCCATGTTTTTCTCTGCAAAATGCTAAACGGTTTTTATTTAAATAAAATAAATGACCCCAGTTTCCTAGGATCTAACCTTAGTGATAAAAATGAAAATTGTAGAGAATAATTTTTTCTAATTGATTTTAAAATTTCAGAAATTAAATCTATGTCTTTGTACATCAAAACACTATCACAACTTTAAAACTAGCAATTGAATAATTACCTAAAATTTGCTAAGTGTGTGAATGGCATGTTGCTTTATAGGACTTGAGTATGTGAATTTTATATGAAATTCGTGAGCGAATAATGTATGAAAATGACAATTTTGATGAAGTGAACTCATGCCAATAGTCCAATTCTATGTCGCATAAGTTATGATTATGTTTCGCATACTTGTGCTTGATGCTTTAGCAAGTTGTACCATGTGTCATGTCATGTTTATATACCACGCTATGATTAATTGTACATGAGAGGCATATTGCACTTCATGGGCATTCTCTCGTGCATATTGCACTTCATGGGCATTCTTACATTTCATCTTGAAATTGAGGTTTTTATTATAAAAGGGGATTTAGGCACTATGGGTTTGTCGCTAGCTTTTATTAGATTTTGGGTTAACGGTTAACGAGCATCCTAGTACTTAATGTGGGACGGTTGGCCCGTATAAGGGTGGCTAATAAAAATTGGGTAGCCCGCCCCCGCGCTGTTGCCGTTGAGTAAAATGACTGATACATGTAGTCAAGGCGAGCGTTTACCTTTCACAACGAGGTCATGATAGGTTAAGTGATCAATATACCATCAAGTCTACTCTGTAATTTTTAGCATGGAATTCATGATACTGTTTTAGAAATACCTTGGGTTGGGCATCTGCATCACGCACGCGCACGCTTGTTCTTATGTATGCTTGCTTTGTTAAAAATGATAAATGGTCTATCTCTTGCCCTTAAATTTTGTATTAGGTATTATACGATATGTATTGCAGGATATTTTGTTGTGAGTTTGTTACATGGTATAGAGAATTTGCTTTTGGGTTTCGACTCTTGGCATTCGTGCCACAAGTGAAGAAGAAAGACCGTTTGAGGAAGGCGTGTTCGTACAGGAAGAAGACTTCGAAGAAAGGGTAGAGTGGCAGGAGTCGGTTAACCCCAGCAACGCAACTTGAAGACGTAAAGTCTTATCCTTCTGATCTTTTGTTCAGTTTTCCACGAGCATAATGTAACTTTTGTTATATTTTCTGGATAACTGTAATCATTAAGTATTTTGAACAAATTTTGAACCGTTAATGATGTAATAATCATCATATGTAATTATGAATGTTTGGCTAGAATATCTCCCTTATTTATAGTTACATATGTCTCGACATGCCTGGAGGACGGGGCGTCACAGTTGGTGCGTCGCAGTTGGTATTAGAGCCTAGGTTTAGTGAAACTTCAGGCCTTGGGAAATGAGAGATTGCGAGTTCTATAGCATAGAAACTCTGTAGAATGTCTGTACTATTAAATTATCACATATAATTTTAACAACTTAAAATCTTTACCCTAAAATTTTCTCTATCATTTCTTTCTTAGGATGGCGTCCGACGCAGAATCGGCTGGGGAACCATGGGCAGCATCAAAACCAGAGGACTCAGATCCTAAAGAAGATTCGAAAGAGGACCTGGAGGAAGGACTTGCTGAAGAGCAAGACCCAGTGGACGTGTTTTCATTAGCATGGATGTTTTCGGATGAGTGGCCAGCTCAGGGAGAAGAAGTGGTCTTGGAAGTAGGAGCAAACAAAGAACCTGATATAGTAGAGGACGAGGTATACTTCAGAGTAGATGATGAGGAGGGACTTGAGGATACGGCGAGGACGAGGAGCGAGCCATTATCTTCCTTTACGATCCACTAGAGGTGCCGCCACCAGAGCCAGATGATGATGAAGCAACGAATGCAGTAATCTACTAGAGCCACCAAGATTACCGTAAAGACTATCGTATCGGAGAACGGGTGTATGTGAGAGTATTTCCCGAAAGAATGTGGAAGTGAAAAAAGCCCGAGTCTTTTCCAAGGTACATGGGTCCACTAAGGCTATTGGAGAGGTGCGATGAAACCACCTACTGTCTGAAGGTACCACCGGGATCCAAAAGGTTATTTGGAGATAGGATGGATGCAAAGTGGATGCAGATGCAGAAACGAAGGGATAGGAGAGGAATCATCAACCCACGTAACCCGACAATCGATTTTAACGATCCAAAAATGTACCTGGAGATAGCCATTGCCATTATCGACAAGTCTTGCATGGGGCCGGAGGACCTTTGGCACGTGAAAGTGCAGTGGCGCTGCTACGGCATCTACGAGGCGACATAGGAACGTGACTCCGTTATTCGCTACTTCTATCTGCATCTGTTCGTCTAGGCCTTAGTATGCTAGGCATTGTATTTTTCCTTGTTGGATGATGTATGTGTGTTTTGTCAACCCTTGAAAACTTTGTAATGGCTATATGTTTGAGTGAAATGCAAGTGCTCGTTGTTAAATTCTTTATAAGCTATCTAATAATCATGATCTATCTCACAATCTCAAACTAAAATTTTTAATATCCAAAAAAAACAAATGACCTCCAAATCTCGACACTCTCTTAGGATAGTCGATAGACGATCAAACCACCGATAAGTTAACTAACCCTTAGATGATAAAGCACTAGGAGTAGCCTAAGTTTTGATGAAATACTGTTAAAATTCTGTAACTTCACCCTTATGAGTTTCTCTTTCCAGACCCTTGTATCAACTCTTATACCCGATTAAAATTCCTTGCTTCTAACAACACCGGTCCTCAATAATGCTACGCTGTATTATTCGTAGATAATTCTCCTCCATTCAAGTCTTGTTGGTAACCTTATCAGGAAATTTCTCCTAGAAAATACCATTGTCCTTGACGTTTTCCTTAGTTAAGTCATGCCTTCACCTTTGATTGTCTTTTAATGCATGCCATCATCCTTGGACTAGCTCTCTATTCGTAAAACTCATTGTCGTTCGATATTGCCAAGATCCTTCACCACCATTCGTTTTCCCTTAACTTCAATACTACATCCTGCTGACACAATTTTGTAAACTCTTGAAATCCCAACATGGGGAGTTGACTTGGATGCTTGAATTGAAATACATTAGGCCAATGTAATTTGAGGACAAATATCCATTTTGGCTGCCCGTTGCTTAAACATATCTTTTATTAAAGTCTGATGCTGCACAGATTGGTCCCGAAAACATCCTCTCTGTAATATTCATTAATTGCTTATCTCTTTTTTCCAATGCATCTAAGCTTCGATCGGCCTCTCAACCCAAATCAACGGTGGTTTCTTAAACTATGACACATTGCCTTAATTCAACCTATCCCTGAACTATCTAGGTTCCACCCCAAGATGAGCTAACCCTAGCTACATCTCGTACCTATACCATTTGAGATCCTCGACTAAATGCTACACTATTAACTGTCATGCGATCACCTTCCTTGAAACCAGTAAAATTGAGTTGACCATCCTTGTTAAAACTCACGCATATTTTTGCCCGTCAATCCTTAAAACCTTGCCCCGTAGGTCTGTGAGTAACAATGATCGTCCGGATATCAAGTTAGTAAGCTTCGACACTTCACAAAAGACTAGGATAATGCACGAGAACCTCTTAACACCTCTTCGAATCATAGGGCAATCTTTTCTCAGCATTACGACTTAAAGTACCGTCAACGTCCGCATTTTGAAGACCGAGACCCCCGACTGCAGGAATGGTTAAGGGTTTACTCAACTAACTACACCTTTTCAAATGAGCCAACAAGTAGAACTATGCCATAAGTAACCTACAGTTAGGAACAATAGTTTCACATCAAGGGACTCATGACATCACCATATGACAGAATTTAGACCTTTCCCAAACAAGATCAGAGTGGACCCACAAATCCAACAATCTAGGAAACAATGGATTTGTACCAACAGTAGAAAAGTGGAAAACAAGAGGTAATCTCGAGTTTAGGATACCCTTAGTATGAAAATAAAGAAAGAGTATCCGTATGCATCAATATCCACTTCAGCTTTTCCACCAAAATGTTAGAGCGCGAATCCTGCCATCCCCACTTTCAATGGAGAATTTCTGATAATGATCTGAGCATTAGGAGCCTGAGGGAGAATTAACCATCAAACCACAAGGGATCACATGACATAATATTTTTCTCAGACATACCTTTCATCACAATTCAATTGTCATTGAGTGACCACCAACCGGAGAGAAATGATCCAATCAATGGAAGAGACATCTAAACCCTACATACCAGCACGTGAAGGACAAACGATGGAAGCTAAAAGAAACGGTACAGCACTAGGAAATGTTGGAAAGTATTGATTACGGACTTGGTTGCTAGGATTTGTCAAGAACGTGATAACACTCGGGTTGTAATAAATTACCTTACTAAGGCCGCCCGCTTGCTATCTATAGACCTCACGACACACTGGTAGCTGCAAGTAAAAAGTATATCCGTGAGATTTTATACCAACATAAGTTCTTTATCATACCTAACCAAGGCCCACATCTCATCTGGGCAATCTAAACACCCAGTTCTGAACCATCAAAATTATGTTAAAAGTAGGCATACAAGAAATTGAAGGAAATTCTTATTTTTAGTCAAAATCACTTACAATAACAAGCTCTCGAACTAGCTTTTGCAACCATATGAGGTTTTGTGAATGAACTGCATCGCATGATTATCAATATACGAAATGGAAATAGGAAGGAATTAATTGGTTAGGATAGATCTCTGCTAGTCAATAAAGTGAGACCCATAATACAATAACCAAAATTCATATGAAACCCAGAATAGTAGCCCTACATTAACAATCTACGGTGAAGAACGATATAATCTCATTAAATAAGACCTTTCATATTAATAAGCAGATTGAGTGTCATGCTTTCACTTTATAAGTAGAACTAGCATAGGAAAACAGTTCCGTTACCCCTTTTCCTTTTCTCTTTTCTAAAGATGGCAGAACAAAGACAGAACCACGAGAACACAGTGGGAGTAAATGGAACCAAGGAGGAAGTAGACGTCCCGAGCGTAGCACGAATCTTGCAAGATTTGACAGCCAATTTGGATCGATTGCGAGGGAAGACACCCCAAGAAAGATCATGGTACTTATCAGACCTAATGGTATAAAATATCTCAGCACCAGAGAAGAAGAATTTTTCCCAAACAATAGAAGTTTAGATCAAGGCCACAAAACCACAACAACCAATATTAAGAACTTGTTATAGGTGCAACCAGCAAGAACATAAGATGATACACTGCCCGATAAAAATTGGAGAAGGCAATTAAGGAGGACCACTATGAAATAACAAGAAGATCACACGCTCGGAGCCTTACTCTTAAGGTGACCAAAGCGAACAACTCGAAAAAAGGGCACCAAAATTAAAAATCTGTTATCAATGCTGAAGGCCCGAACATACAAAGTGTGAATGCCCACTGCAAAAAGGATTAAACTACAACGGCCGTCAACAAGGACAAAGCTACAAGAATCAAATAAATTTGTTGCAGCAAGAAACAAGTAGGTTGAAGAATGTGGTGCAACCTGACCAACCAGAAAGCGACGAGTGGAGTGGTCGCCATTCACACGAGACAAACTCAACAATCTGTTTTAATTGCAATAAGTTTGGACATAAAATGTTTGAATACCAGCTACCAAGGAGGAAAAACTGCAACATTCGTCGAAAGGGAAAGGGAGTTCGAGAAGCATGATACAATTCGATCAATAAGAGAACCAATGGACCAGAGGCTCGCATTCACAAGAAAAAAAGGAGTATTCGTTACTGATAAGAGGTACACCCAGATTCACAAACTCTAAGACATACGTTAGTTAGACTTGTTACGTTGTCCCAAGAGAGGATACACTCAGGGGACAAAGGGTTTTGGGTTAGCTTTGGTCAGATAGCTCCCGCACCACAGATAGGCGACACAACCTTTGAGAATCGTGTAGTTATCGGTCTAAGATGTTAGTAAGACAAAACAACGATAGCTCAAAGTGATAAAATAATAATAATAATAATAGCCCAACCTTATCCATATCCTCAATAAAGAGCGACTCAAGTAAACAAGGACAACAATTTCGAAGAGAAGAAGTGCAAATAACCATTCACAACCTTTCGCATAAAATTTCGAGGTTGAAATTTATTTAAGGGGTTATATTGTAACACCTCGGTCCGAACCCTAGTAGTAACCATCTAGATTATAACAACTCAGCTCAAGCAACAGTATTAGCGATGGATAGATAATGGAAACTTAGGTCGCTATATGAATAGAAGAAATCCTAATTAACTGGAAAACCTTAATTCGACCGAAAAACCCTAAAAAGGCCAAATACTCAGAGGCAAAATCCTAATACCTATAAAAGTCTCGGAATAGCTTAAATTAAGTAAATAACATGAAATATTAAATTAAAAGTAAAAAATTCTCATAATTAAGGTAAAATGATCATTTTGCCTCTAGTATAGTAAAAAGTCCTAAAAATTTAAAATTTGACACATAGACACCCAAAATCAGATATTTATTTACAATTAATTCATAAAATAAAAAATAACTACAAAAATACCCAAATTTCCCTTGCATGGCTGGCCACCTAGGAGAATGTGCCAAAAAAGTTACTTTTTTACCTTTTTAAGCTTAAAATGGAAAAAATGTATTAATTAAGCATTATTTTGACCTAATATTTTTTATACAAGTAATATATATAATAATATAATAATATAGGTCAACAAAAGCAAACAAATAATTATTTAAAGTCTCTACATAATAAATAAGCCAAACAGTCAATTCTAGTCAAATTACCTTAATTTAGCTTAAAAGACTATACTTATTTAATTAATTGCTATCAAAATTATGATAAATCATAAAAAGATAAAATTAATTATAAATACATTAATATAATAAGTTTTAGTAGATTTAAACATAAAAAAGATATACAAAATTAATATTTTATGCATATTCTTCTACAAAATGGTACCAAAACTTAATTTAAAACCCAAACTAAATGCAAAAATCAGCTTTTTAGTCTCCCAAACAGGCTTGGCCGAAATCTACCTACCCCACGTCTGAAAATATATCTCTCAAACCACTCCCACCTCCCACGCAACCAATAAAATTGAAAAAAGTTTAAGTTAAAGCTTCATTGCAATTATTATCTTCCATTATAATTCTTTATCTACAAAAACAAGGCATAACCCCCCATTCTCTTCATACACATTCGGCTAAGAGAGAGAGTGAGAGAGTGAGAGAGTGAGAGAGGAAAAGCAACCACAAAAATATTCTAAGTGTTGTTGGACTAACAAGGTTTTAATAACCGATTTTGATGATAACAAACTTATATATCTAAATTGTGCAAATTGAGATTGATTTCAGGACATACATGATCAGCATAATTCAAGATACAAAATGGAAGCCATGACGCAAAAATTTAAAATCAAGATCTTTGGCGACAAGTTTTTGTGGAATCAAGACATTGAAGGATTGAAGAATGAAGAACAAGTTGTAAT